>PVJX010016033.1:0-28977 GCA_004027295.1 Dolichotis patagonum | reverse complement strand
TAGAAACATATGAACTACCAAAACTCAATCAAAAAGATATAGCAATTTTGAATAACCCAATATCAGCTATTGAAATTGAAAACATAATAAAAAACTTACCAACAAAGAAAAGCCCAGGTCCTGATGGATTCATGGCTGAATTCTACAAGAAATTTAGAGATTTGGTGCCAATAATCCTTAAACTCTTCAATGAAATTGAAAAGAAAGCAATCCTCCCTAATTCATTCCTGGAGGTAAGTATAACTCTCATACCAAAACCAGAGAAAGACCCAACCAAAGAGGAGAACTCTAGGTCAATCTCACTAATGAACACTGATGCAAAGATTCTCAATAAAATACTGGCAAATAGAATGCAGCAAATTATCAAGAAGATGATACATCATGACCAAGTGGGGTTCATTCCAGGAATGCAGAGATGGTTTAACATACACAAATCAATCAATGTAATACACCACACCAACAGAGCCAAAACCAAAAACCACATGGTCATCCCAATAGATGCAGAAAAAGCTTTCAATAAAGTCCAATACATGTTCATGATAAAAACTCTTCAGAAACTTGGAATACATGGTGTCTACCTCAACCTTATAAAGGCCATCTATGACAAACCAACAGCCAATATTATACTAAATGGACAAAAACTGAAAGCTTTCACTTTAAAATCAGGAACAAGACAAGGATGTCCACTATCACCACTCGTATTCAATATAGTTCTGGAAACACTATTCAGGGCAATCAGACAAGAGAAAGAAATAAAAGGAATAAAGATAGGAAAGGAAGAAGTTAAATTATCACTATTTGCAGATGACATGATACTCTATATAGAAGACCCAAAAAACTCTATTAAAAGACTACTAGAGGTAATAAACAAATTCAGCAGTGTAGCTGGCTACAAAGTCAATGCTCACAAATCAATAGCATTCCTGTACACAAACAAGAAATTCACCGAGAGAGAAATTATGTAACTATCACCCTTCACAATAACATCTAAAAAATGAAATACTTAGGAATCAACCTAACTAAGAATGTAAAAGACCTATACGCTGAAAATTATACTACACTAAAAAAGGAGATTGAAGAGGATATTAGAAAATGGAAGGATATTCCTTGCTCTTGGCTAGGAAGAACCAACATTGTGAATATGGCCATACTCCCGAAACTGTTATACAGATTTAATGCAATCCCAATCAAAATACCATTGACATAACTCACAGATCTAGAGAAAACAATCCTAAAATTCATTTGGAAACAGAAGAAACTTAGAATAGCAAAGACAATTCTGGGCAATAAAGGCAAGGCAGGAGGCATCTCAATTCCTGACTTGAAACTGTATTACCAAGCCACAGTGATAAAATCAGCATGGTACTGGCAAAGAAATAGACCTGAGGACCAATGAAACAGATTAGAAGATACAAGTATAAGTACAAAGACACTCAGCCACCTGATATTTGACAAAAGAGCTAAAGATGCTCACTGGAAGATGGATAGCCTCTTTAATAAATGGTGTTGGAAAAATTGGCTCTCTACATGCAGAAGACTGAAACTAGATCCATGCCTATCACCATGCACAAAACTAAAGTCTAAATGGATCAAAGACCTAAACATTAAAACAGAAACACTAAACTTACTGGAAGATAAGGTAGGTAGAAGTCTTGGAGCCATTGGGATAGGCAGAGAATTCATGAACAAAACGCAAACTGCACGGGAAATGCTTCAGAGAATCAACAACTGGGATCTCATATTATTGAAAAGTTTCTGCACTTCAAAAGAAATCACCAGCAGAGTGAAAAGAAAACCAACAGAATGAGAAAGAATTTTAGCCAGCAACCCCTCAAAGGACTTATATCAAGAACATATAAAGAATTGAAAAACATCGAGCCCCCCAAATTCAAAGACCCTCTCCAAATATGAGCATCTGAGATGAACACACAGTTCTCAGATAAAGATATACAAATGGCAAATAAATATGTGAAGAAATGTTCACCATCACTGGTCATTTGAGAAATGCAAATTAAAACAACATTGAGATATCATCTCACTCCAGAAAGAATAGCTGCCATCAAGAAATCAACTGATAACAAATGTTGGCGAGGCTGCGGGGAAACAGGAACACTGCTCCACTGTTGGTGGGAGTGCAGACTGGTGCAACCACTATGGAAATCAATATGAAGAATTCTCAAAAGAGTAGGACTGGAAGCTACATTCAACCCAGCTGTTCCCCTCCTGGGTATTTTCCCAGAAAAACTGAAAAGGTCATATCACAGTGATATATGTGCACCCATGTTCATAGCAGTACAATCTGTAATAGCTAAATCTTGGAAACAACCAAGATGCCCATGAACTGCACAGTGGATGAAAAAGATGTGGTATTTTTACACATGGAATATTACTCAGCTATGAAAAAGGATGATCTTGAGGCCTTCATAGGAAAATGGAGACAACTTGAGACTATCCTCATTAGTGAAATAAATAAGAATATTTACAAATATCACATTGTATCTCTAGTGTAAAAAGTAATAAGAACCGTAGGAGTAATAAAACCCAAAATGTGTAATTGCTACTGTAAAAAAGAGAGGAAAAGAAAGTGCTCTAAAGGATATAATTGCATGTATGTTTAAGTGTGTAAGATGAATGATCATATTACTGCTTTTGTTAGATCATGGAGCAGAACTGTTAACAGTCTCATTGTTTGAATGTGTACTTTGTATGTTTTAACTTTATAACTTGAACAACTATTTCCAAGATGACAGTATGTAAGTTATCAAGTAATGATTTATTAGTATTTTTTTGTTCTTTTCTTTTTTTCCTTGGAATTTTGTATTTTTGCTACCCTTTTTTCTATTTTGATTTGTTTTGTTCTCTTTTTAAATAAAATTTTAAAAAAAGGAAAGATCCTTGACACTTGCTCAATTAAAATGAAGTTGAATTATATGCTAATCCATGTAAAGAGAAATCCCACTGAGATTCCAAGAGATTCCAATTCCAAGAGGAAGTTCAGAATTTTTCTTGTATTAAGAGAAATGGAAATTACTAGAGAAAAGCCACATCAATTGTTTATGGAGGAAAAAATAAGAGCCCTTGTGGTAACATCTCAGTGGATCCTAAATAAAGAACTCACGTGTGTATTCTCTTCCCTGACCTTCAAACTCAGGGAGGAACATCATATGGGCTTAGTTAGGGTCCATGCACCCATTAAGCCTTGGCAAAGAGACCATCGTGGAAAAGGTGCTGGATGAGCCCTGAGGAAATTCCTCTTCCACTTCTCACTCCAAAATGGTAAAATGGCGCTCACTACTAAGCCTCCATTTTAGGAGCCATTTTTATGTAGAGGAATACGCAGCATCAGTCCATACTGTCATACTGTATTCAGTCACAGTCTTCAGTTAAGAAGAAGGAAAATGAAGAAGAGACAGAATTGATGTATTGTTTGATCTAATTCACTAAGGTAAGGGAGCAGAAAGAGATTAAGTCTACAACCAGGTGTAAATATAAATTACACTCAGATATCACGTCATAACCAGGAATGAAGAGTGCTCATGTAACTCAACCACTCCTTGTGCTATCTCATTCAGGAGCCCAGGTTGGCAGAGAACAGCTGGAGGAATGTGCAAATTCAGTCAAGGTAGAGGAATCCTTTCCATCGTGTAACTGGCAGAGCGTGACAGAGCCATCTGGAAAACCTGTAATAAAACAAAGATGCCATTTTGGTTTCAGGAGATGTGCCAGATGCCTGTGTCTGTTATTAATCATGAAACTATTGAAAATTAGCCTGGAATGGTTTGAGTACTGACGACAAATGAGTTTAAGATCACTGCCATTGTCCTGTAGCCATCCTTTCTCTAGGTGCGTGCCATGCTCAGCAAGGCTCTGCAGAACAGCGCTGTTCCCTACACCCTGGGCCCCTCGTCTGTGTTCTTACTCCCTCTGCGGCACATGGGGTTTGCTACTGCAGACAGGGTTTCTGCAGCTACCTACCCAGGTTTGCTCATCAGACAATGCTCACTGCCCCTAAATTATTTCTTAACTCATCACCTATTCCCTAAAACTTCCTCAAGTGCAGATGTCATTACTGTTTGGAGGAAAACCACCTGACTGAACTTACTCAATTTATAGATCAGATGTCTGTTGTCCATTCCATTCTTCAAGCAGATAGATCTTCCTGGGGGAATGCCACTCTAATCCTTTGAACATTATAAGGTACCTCCCCCCAAACTCTTATCACAGTTTGTAATTGTAACGATGGCAAGCTTGAAGACAAGAAGGCCCATGGCCATTCTCATTTCCCAGCCTATGGCACCATGACTGACTCAAAGGAAGAGACCAGTAAAAGCTTCTAGTGTGAAGAAGTAAATGAATGAGTGACAAATAAACGAAACAAATTTCCAAATACCAGACAAATCTTTTCCCTATTGACTCTAAAATACAGAAGTAGAGGGAGTGGTGAAATAGCCTCAGGAAAATTGAAAGATTCTTGTAGGGGGCTAAAAAATTACTAATGATTTGGCTGGGGTGGTGGCTCATGCCTGTAATCCCAGCACTGCAGAGGCTGAGGCAGGAGGATTGTTGCGAGTTCGAGACCAGCCTGGGCTACAAAGGGAGCTCAAGTTGAGCCCCAACTGCATAGTGAGACCCTGTCACACACACACAGATGCACACACGCACACACACACACACACACACACACACACACATTACTAACGTTTTGTTTAAAAGTGCACCATTTTGTACAAATGTCTTTAATTTAAAAAAGTAGAGACTTCCTTGGGGTTGACAGGTAGGATTTAAGGAAACAAAACCCAGCCACTTAGTATCTTTTGCATGCAGCACATCGCGATTCAATACCGGTCTTTCCCACCTCCTTCTCCCTCCTCTGTTGGGATGAAGAGTTTGGAAACAGATGCCCCAGCACCTCAAACCCTGGGTTTTCTGCTCTCCCACTGGCTTTCTGCTCTCTCTCCCCATGAAGATTCTCTCTCTAATCCCTTCCTGTCCTTTGACTTCCTTGCTAACGAAACACAGGATTAGGATGCTGGATATAAAATTTGCCAGTTTTGCAGAAGGCTCAGCCTGAGCAGCAGAGGTAGCTTTGTGCAGCGTGGGAATCTGAAAATGAAGTATAATAGGTAAATATGCTGCGTGCATAGTAGGCACTGAAAATGTGCAATTCTTTTTTCCTTCTTTCTTGGTTGATTAAAATACTTCTGAACCATGGCTCTCCAGTAAGGATAGCTAAAAAGGGTAGTTTAAAATGTTTGCAATTAAGTAAACTGAAAAAGAAATCAGTGAATTGGGATTAGAAATATACATGTGGAAATATGTGACAAAGAGCTAAGAAATTCTAAATGGCAATAGCTTGTGATTCCTTTGAATGGAAAACTCCTTAAAGAGTATGATTTATCTTTAAAGCATAGTTCAGGTGCCTTTTTTTACATAGTTCTACTGTTGCTATGGAATTTGCCTCTAGGAATGTGTGTAAATGTAGAATGGATTGCCAGTTGCATGAATAGGGAGGGGTGGCAAAGGCCAGGCATGTTGATGCTTGTCAGTCTCCAACTTTGGTCTTGAAGGGAAAAAGATAGAATGTAGTTGTGAGACATGCTTGGTGTGCTGGAGAGATCCCAAGACCCAGAATTCACAAATCTCCACTCTACTACTTAGGATGATCATCATGTCTGTTATCTCATATTTCCAATTAACAACGTATCCTTTCCCTGTCATTGTCATTCTGGGTTAGTTGATAAACCAGAGAGCCACAGAATATCATTTCCGTGATAAAATGTGAGGCACACTCTGAAGTGATCTTGTCTTTGGTGATTTTTTTATGCACAGAACTTGTGTATTTATAAAACATGTTTTTCTGGGTAAGAACCATCCTTTTCTTTCTCTGCACTTCTCCAACTTCTGTCCCAGCTTTAGTTTTCTTACATAATTGGGAGAAAGAAATAAGCTGTCTTTTATCAAGGAGAAATTAAAGCTGTGTTGAGTTATGGGCCTGGATATCTGCCCTGCTCACCCTGTAGTGAAAACACAAGCTCTTATATGTCAGCCTTTCAAATGATCTACTTCTAGTTTGTGCTACCAGAAAAATATAAATGACTGCACATAATGAACTCTAGGAAGGTGCATCATTCATAGTTTCTTATTGGAAGCATCTAGATGAAAGAAAGGGTGTGCTGAAAGGACACTGGGGACACTAAAGAGTCACCGGAGGAGGAGGGAGGAGCAGGCATGGAAAATGAGTTGGCACAAAGTGAGGTTGAGCAGCCAGAGATCACGGTCAAGATCAGTGCCACAAGTGGTCTCTGATTTGGTCATTGCTACCCTGACGTAGGGCTGGATCTCATTGTGGTGCCATAGCTGTGGCTTCCCCATGACCTGGTTGTTGTTGATGCTGCCACTCTGCTGCCTTTGCTGCCGCTGACTGATGGACAACCCGCGCCTGGTCAGCCTCTGTGGACCTCTGCTGGCCAAGCCTATTCTTGATGCTTTAGCCCTAGCAGCAAACAAGACTGAAAGAGTGAATGTTAGCTCTTTTTAGCTCTTATGGAAAGTGAGTTCTGCCTCTTCTTAATTTTACAAACATAGGACAGGAATTCAATGTTCTTCAAACTAAAAAATATCTGCTGTATGGAAAGTATTTAATTTGAGAATGTCAAGGGAATCTATATTTAGTCCTCAGAATAATATCTCTAAAAGTCTATTGAAACTAAAGTTAACTATTTTATAATAGAGCTTTAAAGTATGGCTCTCTTTCTCAGACTTATAAAAGGAGAAAATAATTTTTAATTGGCTAGGGGTTTGTTTCTAACACCAAAAGAAGAAAAGGAAAGTCAGAAGAAAGTGTATTGACTAAAGTCCTTGGGGGCAAGGAAGGCGACAGTCTCAAATGAGTACACGGCATATTCACCAATTTTGCAGCATCATCTGCTAGAAATCCCATGGAACCGCAGAAAAGGATATAATAAAGGATGTAATAAAAGGATGGGAAGGCACTGAGCCAAGAAACCTGGAATCCACTCACAGACGAAAGTAAACGTGTCTTAGAGTGGAGGAAAAGAATGCCACGATGAAATTAGTGGCTCAAGGGAGTGGTGTCCTTAAGAAACCTGGAACTCTGAGTGGCCCATGCTTGACTAAGAGGCATCCTTGCTTGACTAAGGCATGCTTGACTAAGAGGCTTGACTGAGAGGCATCCTTGAAGAAAGAGAGGACAAATGAATGATTTGAGGCAAAAAAACAAAAACAAAACTAACAAGAAAGCTTACCTAATGATGGGCCAGTCCAGCTGTCAGAATGTGAAAATTTACCAGTGTACAGTTGCAAGTGATAGAAACTCACCACTAAGTAGCTAAGATGAAAAAGAAGTATTCCCGGAGGAATAAGGGATACCTCACGTAATTACCAACAAAGTTGAGGAGGAGCAGCTGTTCCCTAACACTGAAAGGTCCCCAAGACTCTCAATTTGTGTTTCTCATTTCTGAAGATAAAGAGGCGTTACTGCTTTGATGTATGGACCGACGTCTTCAACTTAGTGAAAAACAATTGCTCACAAGATCAAGGTCTTACATCCTGTAGATTCTTCCCCCCAGAGAGAGGACACTCCTCCTTCTGTTAGTCCTGGTTGTACAGAAATAATCTGGTGAGCCTGACTGTCTAGGTCAAGTGTCCAGTTTAAATTTCTGACCATTTTTAAATGACAATGGCTAGTTTCAGGGAAACTGTAACACGTTTATCTACACAAGGGGTGATTGGTGGTGAATAGGAAAGTGGGGTTCTTATTTATCCATTTGTTTTGGATTCTTTTGCCCTTAGAATTATCAGAGCCATGTAGCAAAGAGGGGACCCCTGGGATCACATTCCTGTGAGTCAGCACTGTTCACCAAGAAGGGGAAATTGCTGCGTGCTCCACTTGGTGTCCGTCATATCTGCTGATCTCGCCGAGAAGTAGAGCAAAGTCTTTTTCTGAGAGGAAACCAAAATCTCCAATACTCTGCTTTGTTGTTTCTCTTCATGAGGCAGGTGGCTTGTGAGAAGGCTTGTTGTAAGCCTCGAAGGGCTACCTCTTCCCTTCTGGGTACACCGGGGCCCTTGTGATTGCTCCATGCTGGCGAGGTTAAAGGAAGATTTCACAAACTTAGTCCAATAAAGTTTTGGCATGCAACACGCCTGCAGACTGAACAGAAGCAGCTGTTCTTGTGCTTACCTTACAAAGGAGGATGAGCAGAGCCTTCGGAGGACCTGTGACTGGGATGACAGGTACTTAAATTTCCTAAGAGCAAGCATTCATGATAGTGGTTCTTACAGTTGCTCAGCTCTTTCTTCCCTGCAGACATGCTATTCCTAGTTTCTATACGTTCCCTGAAGCTGCCTGATTGGCTTTACAAGGGATTGGCTTGAAAGAGGCCAAACATAAAGCAAGTCTCCCTTTCTTTTCTACTGTTTACTCCTATATGAGGCTACATTCAAATTCACATTTGAAAAGTAGAAAAAGCAGTCAGTCTGTATTTGCATTCCACATAACTGCTATGGAGGATTCTCAATGGAACTGACTGAATTACGCAGCTGCTTTGTTATCACAGAAACAGAGCTGTAACCTGTACTCGGGGAACAAGTCAGTGCGCACGGACCTGAGGCGATGCCTTCTGATGTCAGCTATATCTCCCAGTTGGGTCTTTCTTTGCTGAAGTCAAAGCCTAAAAGAGAACACTTACAAAATGGAATCTGAAGTTTTGATGCTGGGGGGTTTTCACATCCTAATTTAAACTGGATAATTGGGAAAGGATGTGTTGAGGCTCCAGAAAACTTATAGGCAAGTAATCCTTCACTGTTCATAGAAGCTAAGATTGACACTGGCATCCTAAATTACAGGTGCTATGGATCATTTTAAATGAATTATGTTGCAGGGAACCAATTAAATCCTTGCTCCATCCAACTGTCTCTGTATAGTAAGTCATGGTTTAGCAGTCTTTTTCTGTGGGAAAATAGAATTACAGGAGTGGATTCAACTGTCATGTGCTACTTGAAAATGTCTCTGATTCATTTTTCCTATTTTTATTTTTACTCAAGTTTCCTACTTTTGGACACATTCTTCTCTTTTTTAAAAATTAAAGCTCTACCCTTTTAGAGATATATGTCAACATGTCAACTGCTTTGTCACATTCTTTGCTAACGCCAATGTCATCAGAATTTAAAAAGCTGAAGCAAGGAATTGCGTTTTGGAATGAATGCCACGTGAGTAGTCAGGGCAGACAGCCAGAACCTCCTGGTGAAGAGGATGAAAGCAGAGCTTTGGTGGAGGGCATTTAAATCCCCTTTACAGTTCCCGGCTCCTCCCGCCTTCCCAGCCTCTGTGGCGGACTGGAACAAAGGTGGTGTCATATTCTCTGGGCACGCTGCCTGCCACCACTCTTTTTCCCCCAGTCTTTCAAGACTTTATTTTTTTAGGAGGAGTTTTATTTTTGCAGTGAAATTGTGGAGGAGGTACAGATTTCTTTCCCGTACAGTCCTTGTTCTCACACATACGTTGCCTCCCCCATTATCAACATCCTAGACCACCAGAGTCCCAGCTGAGCAACTTACCTTGACACATCTTTATCATCCAGCACTCAGAGTTTACATTGGATTCATTCTTCCTATTGCACATTCTGTGGGCTTAGACAAATATATAGTAGCATGCATCTATCATTGTAATATCATGTAGAATCGTTTCACTTCCTTAAAAATCCGCAGTGCTCCAGCTAGTCATCCCTTCTTCTTGCCTAAGCCCTGGCAACCACTGATCTCCTGTTGCCATAGCTTTGCCTTTTGCAGACATCATACGGTTGGAATCTATGCTTTGCTCAGACTGGATTACCAATATGCACTCACTTAGTAATATGAATTTGTTACCGCCATGTCTTTTGGTGGCTTGATGGCTCATTTCTTGACACCATAATTTGAGCGTAAGCACCAAACTTTCAGGTTTCCTGTCCAGCCCGCCTGGCCCTGCCACCCCTTCAACAATGCACACATTTTAAAATCACTTTTCTGCCCCGGACTTCCCATGTGGGTGAGAAGAAAACCAAATTACACACTGAAGTGTAAACGTCACGCTTTCCCCCTTGGCTTCCCGGCACCCACTGTCCTGCTTGGGCTTAGAGATTTCCTGTTTGAAAACTAAATGAATTGGCCACATCATGGTCTGTATTTTTAACTTTCTTTTTGAGCAGACATTATCAATAAATTCATTGCGGAGGGCCATGAATATAAGCATATTCTGTGTGTTTGTCCTTGGCTGGAATTTTTTTCCACATTGATAGTGATGGCTAAAGTTAAGAAACTATGCAATTTGGATACTTTTACATCAGCAAAAGTATAGAAACATCTCTTGAGGTACCGCACATTTCAGAACAGTTAGCAGCAGCATGTGAAAAAGTATCCAAGAAGCTATTTCATTTCCATGGCAGCCAGAGCCCAGACGCTAAAGCTTTATAGATTAAAATCAACGCCTGAATTGCATTCAGAAAGCCTGAATTGCCTGTCAGCCTTCAGGACCAGCAGCCAATGTGATAAATGAGGTGAAGAGCCCTGTCCAGGCCAGGGAGTGCATGCAGCGTTAGTGAGGGCTTGGGTTTCCTTTTCAAAGCAGACACCAAATGGAGTGAATTACTGGGAAACGGCGAATGAATGTCAAGAATCTGAGATGCAGAGGTTATAATTTACTAATTACTGGGAAACAATGAACACAAAGTCAATGTGTGAAAGAATGTGGTAGGGGAAATGGTGCATCAGGAGACACAGAAAGAAAGCTATGCAGAAAGCTCCTGATTTCCATTCAGATCAAAGGAAATGGATTTTAGAGACAGAGATACCTGGAGAAACTGCCGACTTGTTCATTATTAGATTATGTTATAAATTCTAATGAGTATTATATATAAATATATATATGTAGATATATAAATATAAATAAATATATACCGGCATATAAGCACACAGGAGATGGTATATACATGTTTCATTTGCCTCTTTTTAGCTCCAATTCAATTCTTTTCTTACTTAGCATGAGATGCCTGAACTAAACAACTTTGCTCAGTGGTTCAGTGTGGAAGAAGGAGGCTCACTGCATCCCACAGCAGGCTGTCAAAATTTAAAGACAAAGAAGTAGGAATGGAGCAGTGAGAGACTTACAGACTCTTTCATACGGTCAGGGCTCACTATAAAATAATTTGACAAATGTAACTTCAGATGCTGTCCTCTGTCTACTGGTATAGATGTGTTCACTGGCAAAACAATGGACTCATAGTTTCATTCTCCAGTGTTTTTGCCTCATGTTTTTTTGGACACTACTCTTCCAAGTCCAGTGAGAGCTGGACAGGACAACCCACCAACCACAAGCTCCTAACAGGGCTGCAACTTCCAGCAGCCAAGATAAGGCCTCCCTGGGGCTTCCTCTCTTTCACCAGGGATGGGAAGAATGTCTTCTGAAGAAGAACCATCAGTGAATTGAGAAATATCTGGAAAGGGAGCCAAGAAGAAACTCAGATGCTTGTCCTAGCTTATCTAACAAGTTGTGCAAAATTAAAGGATCAGGTCAGATCATCATTTCCAAACTATTTTTACTAGTTCTTTTAGAGGTCATGATGGAGTTTATTGTTCCCTAATACCCACTTTCCCTTTCTTAGAACCAATATCCTTAATTTTTAGCTATAACTGTGAATGCTTGGAATGAAGATCACATTGCCCAGTCTTCTTGCACACTTGAAGTGTGGTGAAATTCTTGCACTAGTGTGAAGGAGTGATGTGTGCTCCTTCTTGGTACTGTGACTGAAAAGGAAAGCATGTGTATCCTTCTCCCACTTGTCCCTCTTTCTGCTGGTGTGTGTTAGTAATGACCGAAGTGGAGCAGCCATACAAATATTGATATGGATGCCACACATGGAGGAGGATAGAATAACCCCATAGAAAAAGCCTGCGCCTCTGAGGCTGTCTGCCAAACCTAGAATATCTTGCTGGCTTTTGTAGAAAAAGGAAAAATCTCACTGTTACTCTGTATTTTTAGTTACTAAAAACTGAAGCTTAATCTTAACTAATATACATGCAAATAGATAACCTACTAAAAAGTGTCCCTTGGGCAAATCTTGGAAATTCTGCATATTACAGACCCTTCTTGAAAACTGTATCACTGTGGCCGGGGATATAATTCAGCGGCAAAAGCGCCTGCCTGGTGAGCTCAAGGTCCTGAGTTTGATTCCCGGTACCAACATAAAAAAATAAAACTGCAGCACATCTTGACACATTACAGGCATTAAGAGATCCTTTCAAAAGTTTTTACTAGTTATGCTTCAGAGAGAGGACTAACATCTAAAATATATTTTAAAAATGAAAAAAATTAGACCCTCCTAGAATTTGACCTAATCAAAAAATGGGCAAGCAAATGAATAGACACTTCACAGAAAAAAAAAAAAACATAAATGGCCAATAAACATATAAAAAGTGTTCAGAATCTTTAGCCCTTAGAAAAATGCAAATCAAAGCAATGCTAAAATTCCATTTTATTGCAGTAAAAATGGCTATAATCAAGGACTCAAAAACAACAAATGCTGGTGATGGTGTAGGGAAAAAGGAATGTTTCTTTATCATCAGTGGGAATGTAAACTAGTACAGCCAGTGTGGAAATCAGTATGCAGATCCCTCCTAAAACTAAAACTAGAAATTTCCACATGACCCATGAATATCTCTTCTGGATATCTTTGCAAAAGAGTTAAAGTTATCATATTACAGTAATACATATTACATACTCATGTTTACAGAGGTTGACACATACTCAGGTTTACTGTGATTCACGTATACTCGTGTTAACAACTTAAAATAGTTAAATTAAGGAAGCAGCCTATATGCCATCAACAGATGGACAGATTTTAAAAATATGTGAAATATAACAGTGGAGTACTACTCAAATCTATACTGAAGGGTGCTTTTGAGACATTTGTAGGAAAATGGATGTACTTTATAACCATAACATTGAGTGAAATAAGTCAGACACAGCATCTTAAATATAGTATGAATTAAAAAGAAAGTCCCTAAATATAAATAATTTAAAGAGCAAGATGAGAGATGGGGAATGAATTTGGAGAAGGAGGGAGAGGGGGAGGGTGGAGATAAGAATAAAAATGATGAAGATATGATATATATATGTGTAGATCTATACATATATGTGTGTGTATATATATATATATATATATATATATATATATATATATAAATTTTCCAGGAAAATATAATTACTATTACAGAAAATCTATAAGCCTACTACAAGTGTATGCGAAAACAGGAAAAATAATGAGCAACTATGTACGCATCACTCATTGTTAAACCTTATTATTATCATACAAACCTTCAAAAAATAAAAGATGTTCTTTGTAAAGAAACATAACATCTCACATAAATCTCTTTCCTGGGGCTAGTATTCCATACACTCAGCTTGAAGTGTGATCCATGCACCCGTCATATCAGTGCCATCCAGCAGCTTGTTAGAAACGCAGAATTTCAGACCACTCTGAACTTGCTGAGTTAGATGCTGTGCTTTAAAAAGTAGTCCCAGTGACTTTCTTGTCCCTCGGTTTGGGGAGCATTGCAGTAAGCTTCTCTGGTGCCCTGTGGACCAAGGCTGTGAGCAGCATCGTAGCAGTGGATTTGTCTGGATTCTCCAGAACACGCAGAGCAAGCGACATCCCTGTAACCCCAGGAAGGCCATGAGTTCTGCGGGCCTGCGACTGCTGCTGTTAACTCCGCGAGTCTTGTCACAATTCCAGCAGTCATTTTCAGGTTATTTTCAGGGTCACTCCTTCCGGTCACCAACTGTGGCAAGCTTCCCCTTCCTTTACTTCTGTGGGTGTCTGGGTCTCCAATAGAGGGTCTCCCCTATTCCACACACCTCAGTCTTGTCATTGCTTTCCTGGACAAGTTACACCTGGACCTACAGGAGAGGGGAGAAGAGGCTTCCAGAAGCCTTGGAGCTACTTGCCAAGGGCTGCCAGTCAGCTGGGTGAGTAAGACATCCGTCAGACTCCGTCAGTCATTTTCAACCACATGCAAATTCACACACAGGCTCCTCTTCCCATCAACTGAAATACTACTGGAAATAGGTCAAACTGTTTGAGAAACAGCAAAAGAATAGATAGATTCTATTTACTTTTTACTTTATGATTTATTTGGTGATAGTAAATTAAAGGTTGTACTAGGTAAGATAAAAATCATGTTCACTGGAGACAGATTTCCTGGGTTTGGATCGAGGCTTACCATGTGTTGGCTGAAGACTCCAGTCAAGTTGCTTAACCTCTCTAAGCCTCAGTTTCCTCATCTATACAATGAGAATTAGTAGAATATCTATCTCCTAGGTTCATTGTGAGGATTACATACAGAATACATGTGAGTACGTAAAAATAAATTACTACAGCCATGAAATAATTTTGGAATTAAAATCTAAGTTGTGTGGATAAAAATCTAAAAATGAGGAAATAAATATAAATATTGTTTCATTTGGCAAGGTTTTTTAGCTTTTTTCCCCCATGGTATATTAGCTAAGCAAATGATAGTTCCATTAAGGCAGACAATTTAAGTTACAAGCACATATTTAAAAGGCGTCTACTGAGTGTTGAGATAGGAGGTCTAGGGAACCTGGGGGATGCAATGACATAACAGATGAGATTCCTGCTCTGTGATTAGTAGAGGAGACAGATGACACACATATCTTTATTAAAAGACAAGTTCTATGGAAGCACAAAAACACATAATAATAATAACTGGCAACTATACTGAGTTACATATATATTCTTAAATACATATTTATATTCAAGACTGTAACAGCAGTATAAATAATTCTCATGCTATAAATCACTAGATGGAGCTTCCAGGACATTAAGAAAACTCTCATGCCTTATAAACAAAAGGACTAGGATTTGAACTCAGGTGTAACTGGTGTAAGAGTTCTTGTTTTTTCTGCCACACTGAACTGATTGCAAAGGGTAACAAACAGTTCACAGAAAAGTCGACATTCCAAGTTGGCCCTGAAAAGTGTATAAAATTTTCAGACACAGTTGGGAATCAGAGAGGGCTGGCCTTGAGCTGAAAATCAGTGAGACATGGTAGAGGTAGACAAGACAGGCAGAAAAGACAAGAGGCTGGAAGAAGTAAAACAACTGTGAGACTGGGAGCAGGAGCATGGCATCGTGGCAGACTTTGAGTAAGAAACTGAGAAGGGATTGCTGAGGACAGAGTAGCAAGCTCACAGTCCCCTGGGAAGCACACAGGGCCCTAGGAAGGCACACAGTGCCCTGGGAAGGCACACAGTCCCATGGGAAGGCACACAGGCCCCTGGGAGGGCGCACAGGCCCTTGGAAAGGCACACAGGCCCCTGGGAAGGCACACAGGCTCCTGGAAAGGCACACAGGCCTCTGGGAAGGCACACAGACCCCTGGGAAGGCACACAGACCCCTGGGAAGGCATGCAGGCTCCTGGGAAGGCATTCACAATGCAAAACACCAAACCAAACCAAGTGACTTGCTGTATGCACAAAGCCAAACAATTCTGCATGAGTCTGGGCCTCAAGGACCAGTTTTCAAATCTGATGGGTATGAAACGGGGGCTCAAACAGGGAGACTTACTGAGAATGTGTGGGTGTATGTGGTAGAGTTGGGGGGGGCTGTTGAGGAACAGAACTAAGACACTGGCAGGGGAGAGAATCTGATGAATAGTTAAGAAACTGGAAATTTCTCTTATAAATTACTAAACAGCTAGATTTTAGATCAGGCCACATCACTTACTTAATTACCACTTGCAGCAGGAGAGACGCGTTAACGAGGTATTAGCCATAGATTTGCTTTTGAAGTTTCTAAAATTCAAATGGATGGAATTACTTTTTGTGTTTCTTGTGATTTAACCGAGTGGAGTGTACTGCCTGCCAGGGAGGGGAAGGGCCATGAAGAGTGAGGATGGATAAATCAAAACAGTTCTATTTTCAGCATGCTTTAATGACAACACTGTCCTAAGAGATTATTTTGTCCTGCAGTGCCTTTTCTATTCCATGTCATTGAGAGTGTTTTAATTTCCAAGCGAGGCTGTGGCATGGGAAGTTGATCAATGAAATTCTGGCATGCTTTTCTGTGAACATGGTTCATTTTTATATTTACCAGTGACAGAGATGAGTTCTTCAGCCCAAGCAATACCGTTATTCATGCCTGCTTAATAAAGGAAGAAACAAATGCTTTAAGAAACTCCTTTTATTGGAGGGATGGAGAAGACCTATTTTAGGTCTCTTGGATAGTTCTTTGTCCCTAGGTCTTCCCTATGAGTCACAGACAGAAATGTGAGGCAGAGGAGGCAGACGCATAGTCATCCAGACTAAAAAATAAGTTTGGACTAAAATACTGGACAATGGCATTTGTGTTTTCCTCCTTGTGTGCGGGTTTCTGCTGTACTTTCTGTTATGTATGCAGGGGATGCAGCCGGCCATGCTGGCGGTTTTGTTTCTCTAAATTCCAGTCCTTGGACATTGCCAGGATTTAGGGTGGGGTCAGTCCGAGGTCATTTTAGCCCCAATAAAGATCTGTTTTATTAAAGCCCTGCTTGCCCCTTGCCTGTTTACTGCTCCCTAATACAACACTTTCTTTATCTTCTTTTGGCTCTGCCCCAAAGAAAGCAAGGAGACTTGCTGCAGCTTGGATTCCAGTTTCCATCTCCAGTCTAGTGTTGTGGGGCTTGGGAGCTTGAAAAAAGAAAGCAGGAGGGCACGGCATTTAGGGTTATACTTCACACTAGTGCATACTCCAATTATGATGAGGACGTTGATGCCCCTGACCTAACCTGTGGAGGGGTTTCTTCCCCTCCATTTTGATGAGGAGCTGTGCCGTGTCATTCACATGTTCCCACCCCTTCCAGTAGAGACAAGGCCTGTGCTACAGCAGTGAGAGGTGAGAAGTGAAGACTGTAAACATGGAGAGTGTTTCCCTGGGAACCTGGGAATGGGAGCTACGATTTTATCTGAATTCTCACCATGTTCTCACTAATGTCTCTGGTCCTGACAGTCACCAAGCTAACAAGCCAGCTCAGTTGTAAGGAGGGCCATGTAAGAATGTGACCTGTGTAGTTTTGCTCGCTCTGCATTTAAAAGGACTGTCCCCTCGGATAGTTAAATGTTTTACTTTCCTTGTCCTGAAATTTCTTAATACTTTTTAAACAAGGGATCCGTATATTGAGTTACAGTGGGCCCTTCAAACTATGTAGTCGGTCCTGACTGCAAGACTGGACCATTGACTAAAATAACGAAGTATCAAAATAATTAATCTTTCATGCTCACCTTGGGATTGAAAGATAGTGTTCTCAGGACTTAATGGACCATAGGAAGCATGGACAAATAGGCAAAACTTCTAACTCAAGATCTGTCTACAGAAGAGGCACTGGGCTCATTGATTCTATGGAAAGGCAAATGTGAGTGGCTTTGAGTGGGGTGTGCATGTGAGTGGGGTGAGCATGACCACCCCGCACACTGCTGGAATGCTCAGTGAAGAGGGTGACTGGCAGTGACAGGTGTGGCTGTGAAGTTAAGAGGCTTCTAAATATGCCCCTTCAAGAGGTAATCAGAGACCTAGAAAAGCTGTAGAAGAGAAAAGTGAAAGCTAGATGAAATAGATGGGGAGAATTCCAAAAGTGGAATTGGATATAACAAGAAAGAGCATGTGGGAGGAATTCAGAGTGGATGGGAGCTTGTGAGGACTAAAGATCTGTGGATGGATGGTCTGTCCCTATCTGAAGGTTGCTGGAAGGCAGAAAGGACATAGGAGATGGATGATGAAGGGTGGCAGAAAGAGAACACAGTCGTGAAAGTCAAAGATGCAGAGAGGAGGACAGAAGAGAAAAAATACTGTAGAGGATGCAGAACACATCAGGTGGTCTTCCTCTCCTCACCACTTCCACTTCTCTGACTGGTAAGATGCTGACTGGGGAAGAAGTGAAGCAGAAGGAACATGTTAAAGGTTCTGGGAATCTATACCGGGAACCTTTGTAGCAGAATCAGTTTGTGTTTATCACAAACGTATTTCTGGACCCCACCCTAAACCTCCACTCTCAGGATCCCTCAGAGTCTTAGCTGAGGACTTTCAACTAGAGTCCTCAGGTAATTCTGATGATACCACATATTTAAAAACCAGAAAGTTGGAGAAATGCAGCTGGTGGAAGGAAGTTAATACAGATTTTGGAGTTCAACAGTGGTACGAATGTTGGTAAAGACAGGAAGGTGTAGATACAAGACACCCAGGCCCTCTAGTGCAGATGCAGGACTGGCCTGAGATGAGTACAGTGGAATCTGTCTCAAAGGAAAGTTACTGTCGAAAAAAAGCCCAAGAAGGAGCTTCCTGCCAACCAATTTCTGATGGCACCTTTTCTTTCTCAGAGAGATCATCTCCTGTTATCACACAGAAAGAAAGAATTTCCAGGGAACACTATACTCCGTGACATAATTTGAACCTGTGATGTTTCCCACAGGCCCATATTTAAAGCTTGGTCCCTAGCCCATGGCAATATCAGGAGGTGAGCGCACCGTTATGAGGTGGGGCCTAGTGGAAGGCAGTTAGGTCACCAGAGGCATGTCTTTGGAGAGCTTATTGGGACCTCAACCCTTTCCTGACTCTGTTTGCCAGGCGCCTGAGGAAAGAAATTTGTCTGCCATGTGTTCCACCACCATGATGTGGTGCCTCACCCCAGGGCCCTGGCATAGACCAAAATCTCTGAATGCATGAACCAAAATAAAGTTTCTTCTTCTTCGCCTTCTCCTTCTCTCTCTCTCTTCGTGTGTGTGTGTGTGTGTGTGTGTGTGTGTGTGTTTGTGTGTGTGTCTGCTGGACTTGGGATTGAATGCAGGGCTCACAGCTATTAGGCAAGCTCGGTACACAGAGATACTTCCTTACCCCCTTGTTTACTTTTATTTGGAGACAGAATCTTACTAAGTTACCCACTTACCATCTCCCTGCCTCAGCCCCTGGAGCTGCTAGAATTACAGGCATGGGATATCACGCCTGGCAACTTTTGATCCTTAGTAGTTGATTATCTCAGAAATTGTATAACAGTGGATGGAAGTTGATTCACTCCTGAAAGTAGTATTTGAATCTATTTTGCTTTTGCTTAGAGGCAGCCATCTTAGAAAGTTCCAAATCATTTTCACCCTGTGAGGGCAGATTTAAGTATGAAATGAAGACCCCATGAGATTGGTTTATAGAGTATCCCTCGTGTTTGGCTCATGCTGGAGTCAAGCACATCATCTGATTGCTTCTTTCTGCAGTTCTATCCCTTGTTCCAGCTTAGTTTTATTGGACATTTCCAGGCCTTGCTTTAATCAAAATTCTCTATAATTTTGGGTCCAGCCTTTCAGATCTATATAAATTTGATCTCTACTTAGTCCACAGATTCTGAAATTGTGAACAAGTTGATGAGCCTTATAGTCTGTGTATTCCTATTTCTATAGCTGAGAGATTTCTAGTCTTTCAATTCTTTTTCAAATTTTTGTTGATTAATTTCTGATTGATGCTTCACTAATTGGCTGATGCTTCTTTTCCAGCAGACTAGTTTTGTCTCTCAGTTGTTTAATCTCTAGATAAGTTCTAGAGAACTTGTCAACATAGCAATCATCTCATAGCTCTTAAATATGTTAGACAACAGTTGTTTTCAAATTTTAATGTGTAGACAAATAACCTGTAAATGCACATTCTGGTTTAGTGGGTATGGATTGAAATGCCAGGTCTGTTTTTTTAACAAGCTCTCAGATGATGCAAGTGTAGCTTGTTCCTGGGCCAGGTACTGATAGCAAGCTTTTATAGGACGAGTAGATCATAATTTTCTTCCATATTCAGCTCTACCCACTACAGCTTTTGATAGTCTCATCATTTTTCTTTAAACACAAAACAAAATTAGGCTACCTATAATTAACCTTGTTTTCATGTTTCTAGTTAGATTGATCTTTCCAGGTCAGTTTCAAATTGATAGAGCCAAGATGGGGCACTGACATTTTCTTACATGGGTTTCTATGCATTATTTTCTTGGAGCTTCATTTCAAATACCTTATGAACAAAACTTATTGCATTATATATAGAGAAGAATGGTGAACTGTACAAGGAAGATAACAGGCTTTCTCCAACAGTGGGGAAACGTGGCAGCAATGTTTATAAAAGTTTTGCTTCAGAAAGGCTCCATTCTCCACTGCTGGCCAAATTGCACCCTTCTCCACAGTTCTCCTACCCAAATGCCCACCTTATTCTTCCCTTGCATTGGCAATGGTTATGTAAAAAGGACTTATTTATCTTTGACTTGGAAAAATATCATTATTTTTTCCATTTGTATGAGGGATTTGAAAACCATTATTGTTTATTACATTTACATTCTGCATGCAAATTTATTTTTATATGAGTGGGTGATAAAAATAAAATAAAAGTCTAGGATCATGACAAATGTTTTACACTAATAATATTTGAGGGTAGGGAAAATGGTTATCATTAAACATATAGCAGAGGTTTTTTTTCCTAACAATAAACCTTTCTGGTTATTCCTTATGATGCCTCTTTCAAACCACAGTTCAATTTCCCTACTTTTCACTGATGAATTGTTAGAATGATCCATTACTTTTTCAGAGGCATCTTTCTCCTCACGCTCTCCTTAAGTGTCTGACGTGGAATTCTATTTTCACAATTTTCCTGATTTGCACATCTAAGGGCATCAGCAGTTTTTGAATCAGTGGATTAAATGACTCCTCAGCCTCAATTTGCTTTTTCTCTCTAAAGCATAGATGCTGTTAACCTCATCCTGGTCCTTCAGCTTCTTGACTGCTGCACTGTGCTGACTCACCAGCGGTCTCATCATGCCTAGGTCTGTGCTGTCTGCTTTTCCAGCTCGCAACCCAGCTTCACACCATGAGGCAAGGGTCTAGGTTTAGGGATGTTCCTTGTCTATTCTTTCTTCCTTGGAGACCTCATCTAATTACATGGTTTTGAACTGTTAGTACCAGGCTATTAGTACATGTTCACCAAATGTATAACCTCCAATGCTGACTTCTCGCTGCCTCTCTAATCATGTTTAATTGCCTGTTCCCCCTTTCAACTATCACCTCAAAATTTCCTTCCATCAAATTTCTCTATTTCTGGTTATAGCAAACATGTAATTTCAGTTTTGAACCCAAACTGGTCAAGAAATAGTACATTTTTCTTTTTCTTTAAATCAAAACAACCTGACTTGGGAATACCTTTTCTTGAAGCTGGCAGAAAGTTAAATCTTGCCCATTATAGGGCTAAGCCCTGCCTTTCAGAGGTTATGCTAAGATAATCCTCAAGTTCTTTTTTCTTTTTAAATTTTTTTTCCTTTGGGACAGATGTCACTATGCAGTCTAGGCTGATCTTGAAGTTGCTATGTATCCTCGGCTGACCTGGAACTCACAGCCTTAGCCTCCTGAGTGCTAGGATGGTGTGTGGTATCACAATCAGCTTGACTTCTCAAGTTTTTATGTAGCAGCAAAGCATTAAGGAAGCTTCAGGTTATCACCAAGATGCTCCTGGTTTCAATTCTCTTTAATTTTCTTAAGGGCAAATGACTTTGCTACTTCCATATTACCCTTGAGACCCAAGAATTTTATTTTAATTAAAAAGATGTTTGAAGCCTTTCCTTTTTCTTTTTTCCCTTTCTTGAAAAATTCTATTCTGAAGCTTTTTCATGGAGCACAGCAAAATTGGTATTTTGTTCCTGGGAAGAGAAAAGCAAGCCACCATGTCCTATAATGAGACATCAAAGGCCAAGGGTGATGACACGGGCATTGATAGGAGGAAGCCCCAGGGGGCAGCTGGCAATAAAATCAGAGTCCAAGAGGTATTAGTATAAGGGAGAACCAAAATAGGGTAAGGAAGGGAGAAACTGGATCCGGAGCTATCACAGTGAGCTCATGGTTTTACGTACAAGTATTTTCTAGCTCAGGTCACTTATAGGGTCTGGGAGCAGCACCAGCCCAATAGCAGTGAGCAATTTTGTGCTCAGATCTTGACTTCTAAATACCATGCCACACTAAAATGAACACAAGCTACTAGCAAACTACCAATAAAAAGGAATTTCCCCAACCTTCCAAATGGAATCTACAAAAACTAAAGATGACATAGGCTTCATAGTGAAAGACTAAATACTCTTCCTATAACATCAGGAACAAAGCAAGGAGGTTCACTCTTACAACTATTCAGCACTGTACCAGGTGTTCCAGCCAGTGCCAGAGGTGAGAAAAGAGAAATAAATAGCATTTGGATGAAGAAATGAAGATGTAAGTATTCACAGACACGATTAGTATTTATAAATAATCCTATAAAATAAAAGCTACCAAAAGAAATAAGTGGTTTTGGAAGATTGTATGAATAATTTGAAGCAGAAATTCTAAAAGCAAAATAATTTTCAGCAGCATCAGACATACAAAATACTTGGAAGTAAATCTGACAAAAGATGTAAAAGATATTTACACTGAAAACTATAAAACACTGTTGAAAACAATTAAAGAAGACCCAAATAAAAGGTTCATGAATTAAATCAGGATCAGAAAAATCAATTATTATTGGATATCAATTCTCAAAATTATAGATTCTATACAGTCCCAGTTGAGATCATAGTTGCCTTTTATTATTTTAAATAAATTGACACATTGATTCTAAACTTCATGAATAATTGCCCAAGCTCTAGAATTGCTAAAACTACCTTAAAAAAATAAAGTTGGAATACTTACACATCACCTCAACTTTTAAAGTTACAAGCATTAAGAGAGTTTGACATTGGTGTCAAGATAGAAACATTACTGTGCTAAAAGCACACACCACAACAAGTTGATAAATTGGGCTTTATCAAAACTAAGAGCTAGTCTTTCAATGACATCAAGCAAATGAAAAGAAAAACCACAAACTGGAAAAATAAAAGGTTTGTAAACCACATATCTAATGACTTTTATCTAGAATCTGAAAAGAATTTTCAAATCTCAATCCAAAAGTCCACCAACAGGTAAATAGATAAACAAATTGTGTTACATACATACCGTGGAATGCTATTTAACATTGTATTTTTAAAATATCTATCTATGTTGCTCTATAACATTCATTTAGTGGTCCATTTCATAAATGCAAACAACATAATGAAAGCGTCTCCTCTTGGATTTTAACCTGTTACAAATTTTCTACTCTTACAAACAAATGTTTGTCTCAGAAATGTTGCCCTTCAACATTTTTGCACTGACCTCATTGGACTTTTCCATGGGAGCATTTCCAGGGTGATTCCTAGGGGATTTCTACGAATTTCAGCTTCACTAGTGTAGTCAAATTGCTTTCCAGAGTGGGTTATACCCACAAAGCAAGCTCCTCTTCCTTGACTACGTTAGTTCTGTCATACTCTAAGAATGAGACATGGGCATTTTCAACTTTGGGTGGCAGGGCATGGATTCTGGTGTCTCCAGGTGTGCCTGGCCACATCCTCTTGAAATTGGCCATCTTCCTGGAGCGTAGCCACTGAGCTGAACTGAGTGTACACATCTCATGGCACTCTCACTACTATATTGGAATTCACAGCTTTCTCTCCCTTGACTTTGAAAATTTTCCTTCCTCTGCTGTTGCACATCATTCTGGGATATGCACACTATTTTTTGTGTGAATGTTAGCTTTGGAAAATACAAATAGAGTTGACAGCTCTTCAGGAAAAGTCCTTCAAGCAAAGAATTAGAAATTCTTGTGGAATTAGTGAAGGTTGGAGGTGGAGAACATAGTGAGGAAAAACTCAGCCAAAATAAATGTGATACCTGCTATGGTTTGTATCTAGGTGCCCCCCCCCAAGCCTCATGCAATCATGGATGTGGCTGAATCTAGCATTCATGATTGGTTCATTTTCTAGCACTGGGATTGGTGGTGTGAGTGCTGCACTCACCCAGGGGTGGAGCCAGCATACAGTGTAAGGGCGGGAAGAAGGCGTGTCTCTCTCTTTTGCTCTGTTCATTCTTGCTGTTTGCAGCAGTGGCCATGAACAGTTGCCCCTCAGCCATGCCACTCTGCCTTGGAGCCAGCTGACTATGCACTGAAACCTCCAAGAACTGTAAGAAATAAACCTTCCCTTGCTTCACCTGGGCATCAGGTATTTTGTCTTGACAATGAGAGAAAAGTAACCAAGACAATACCCCCAAAAAGTAATCTCCCCATGTAAGTAATACAGTTTTCCTCATTATCCAAGTGCCAAGTCCTACAAATTCACTCATCTCTGTAGTTCTTACATCTATTCTTCACTTTCTACTCATTCTTCATTCAAAAATACCTTTCATAGTTTGTGCATTTATCCTGCTCTAGAACTGCACCTCATCATTTGCTCCAGGATCTCGTCTCCTTCCTTTCCCACTGCACTCCACTGCCTCTAATCTTTTCTTCAAATGAGCACTAGGGTAGTTTTTATAGAAGAATGCTCTGTTCATTCTTGCTGTTTGCAGCAGTGGCCATGAACACGTCACTCTCTTGTTTAGAGGCTTTTAAAGATAAGTTTCTGACCACTCATCCTGGCAATCGCTGCCCTTTCCAAGCTGATCCTACACACATTTACCTCCTCCCTGGATGATAAGACCCTGCACTGGGTGACTGTCAGTCTCCACCTTCTAGATCACTCTCTGCTCCCTCACTCTCAGTTGCTTCTCCTCCTTTCTGTCTTGGTTCCAGCCCTTCCTGCTCTGCCAGTCTTTGTAACTCTAGACCAGCACTGCCTTTTACCTCTTCCTCTACCCCAATCCTTTGGGCAGTTAATCCCAGCTGGCTTTGTGACACAATTTTACTTTGCTATTTGACTTGTCACATATGTGTCTATGCTTTGGTCATCGTTGAGGCTATTACTTCCCTAGCATATTTTGCACAGACACTAATTCTTTCTGCTTCTCAAACCAAAAGGCTATTGAGTTCAAATAATTTAGGGAAAAGCTGCATACCACACTCCTCTCTCGAAGGTTCATGCTGCATGTTAAAAGATTTGAAAAGTCCTGTTCCAAGGAGCAAATTTGATTTTTTTCTGATTCTTAATAATAAAGGAAAATGTGTTCCTTGTGACAATACTTTCCTTGTGATCTTCCGGGCACAGGCATGGTGCTCTGTGACAAGTCTCAGCTACTGGGGATGGTGAGATAAGAAGACCACCTGAACCCATGCATTGCAGACCAGTCTGGGCAACATAACAAAATCCATCATAAAAATAAAACTTAAAAATGTTCCTCATAATTAAGTGCTTCCCAGAGGAGAGCTGGGGAGGCCTGGGGTATGTAATAAATTCCTCACTCATCTTCATAACCCTATAATGATATTTTACCCAGTGCCCAGGTACTTGGGTGATCAGGAAGTACTTGGGGATTTGATCAATTACCATGACTGTTTTAGTAATTTAATTATCTAAACTTTTCCAAGAGTTTCTCTTGACTCAACCTTTGTAATACTGTATAACAAGTAAACAAGTTTTCTCCCTCTCCTTAAAATGTTTGGTACTTTGGAATTAATGGAATTTTCTAAGTCTTCTATGCTTCTGATTGCCTGAGGAAGGTAGTCTATACTTGTACACCCTGAGAACTTTAAAAGTTCACAGAATTTTCCACTGTATGGATACCATATCTTTTGTTTGCTTATTGTCACTTAAAAGTCTGCTTTGTTGTTTTATTTTACTTAAAGACATTACTCAGAGAAAAGTTAGGCAGCTGTCTGAACTCCCTGAGAAGAACTAATTCAGAACTTTTTCACAGACCAACTAGGCTTCATTTTTTTCTTACATTTGTGGCTTTGGATGTACTTTTGCTAGCATGTTGGATAGAATAGTTAATAGTTTGAATCTGAATCTCAGATAGTAAAGGAAAAAGGACTACCATTCATTCTATGGCCAAAGTTGTGGTAGAATTACTAGTAATTTGACACCAAAGGTTGACCTTGGAATTCAAAAGTAAAAGGAGATTTTAGAGAAGACTGAAAATAAGTTTATGACATTTTTAGTTACTAAGACTTTCTCTTAAAGTTTTTTGCTTATCTTTGAGACAGGGTCTTACAATGTACTTCAAGCTGACTTTGAACTCACTGTGTGTCTCCAACTCATTATCTTCTTGCTTCAACTTCACAAGTGCTGGGATTGCAGACATGTGCCACCATGTCTGGCATTAAATTGCTTTTTTAATTGGTAGTATAACCATAAATAATGTGTATCTTCTATCGTACAATTATATAGTGTGATTTTTATATATCATATACATAATATGTGGATATATATCTCTATCTCCATCTATTTAACACATATGAAAAGTTACAGAGCAAAAAGCTAATTTCTCCCATCTCTATTACCAGACAACCTCTCCAAAGGCATTCTTAAAGTTATTTTTCAAACCTTCTATAGTTATACTGTCCATATGTAAATATTTATTTATGCAGCTGTAAATATTACACAATTTGTAATTATTAACCTCACTCATTCACTTAATATATGGAAATGTGTCCTTTTCAGTAATATAGAGCTGCTTCTCTAACGTATTTTGTTATTTGCATATATTCCCATTTGTTTTCACATCAATGATATTTAGTTTATTTCAAATCATTTACTGTTATAAATGAAGTTATAATGAATGTCCTTATGTATCTATTTCTTCCAAAAATTGTGAGTAAAATTTATGTATTTATTCAGTTTAGAAGTTTCTGGGTTAAGAGGTATATATTTTTTTATTTTAGTGAGTCCTGCCTATTTTCCCTTTTTGATAGTTATGCCATTTAAAAAATTTCACTAACGATTTATGACAGTACCAATTTCCCAATACCTTTATTGCCACAGCATATTATTCAAATTTCTTTTTTACTTTTTCCCATACCAAGCTGAAAAAATAATTTGATTTTTATGTAATGAAGGAAGTTAAGCATTTTTATAGGATAAGAAAACATAATTTTGTTCTTTAAATTATGCATATTCTTGCCCATGTATCATGTGGTATTGTCATAATATTGATTTGCGGGAACTCTTTATATATTATCCATGACAGATGTTGAAGTAATTGAGTTTAATCATGAGTACTAGTTTCTGAAAGAGACTTTTGATTGTGATCTTTTTCAATGTGTCATTCTCCTTCAATCTTAATATTTCAAAGATGTAAATTAGAGCCTGTTTCTAAAAAAGTAATTTTCATTCTATTTCAGCTTTGTAAAGCTTTTCCCAATGAAACAAGCCCTGACTTGTATAGTTGTGTCTTCTGTAACATCTTTCCAAATTTTGTGGGTGGATATAATAGAATGATTTTTGGAAGCAGCATAATCCCGTTTGTTTATGTTCTACAAAAAATAAACTGCATATCTGGCACGGCTGATGAGATTTAGTCAAAGTAGAGTCCTACAGTTCCCTTTGGATCCGAGGTATAAATTGACCACCCAAAGGCCAAGTGCAGCCACAAGGTGTTTTGTTTGGCCAACATGATATTTAGAAAACGTTGGAATCTTTTGCCCACATTAAAGCAAGTGGATAATCTTACAGGACTATCTAGATCTCTGGCTGCTCTTGAAAAACCATAAGATCTGGCAATACTACATTTTCACATGACAATAGCTAGCTAGAGTTTCGGGGTATATTTACCCCTTTCAAAAACTACGCACCTCCATGGTCTTCAACCCAGCCTGCCTCATTTTCTTATGTCAATTCCCAGGTTCCTGTTGGTTTGCCTTTGAAACTTTTGCCTCTTTACTCCCAGAATTTTTCTCTTTCTTTCCCTGTCAATCAGAAAAAGAAAAATAATCTTCTAAGTATGTCATCTTATTCTCAGTTTATTTCCACTTCCATACCCTGCCTCCCTACCTGTTTTGTAAAAAGGTTTTCCCTGCCACCAGTAGAGTATTTCCTTGGACTCTGCATCATGTCCTCATGTTCCTTCTCTAGCATTTCTTTTAGCAATCCAGTTGTTCCTCCAGGTACTTTCCAAAAAAATATTTTTTTAGAATAAAAGTCTGCTGTACAAGGGCATAGATTTCAAAACACAGTTAACAGACTTTAATGGAGTTTTGAGAACGATGAATAAAATCATACCTTAAGGCATCCTTTATGGGCACTACTGGAAATGTCCACTAGGATAAAGCTTATCAACCCGGACTCGATGTGCCCCTCTCCAGACCACTGTTTCTGTCTTAACTCAAGCCTTGGCAGCTTCTGCCTGAGTGATTCCTCAAACTCATATGATAACCAGCGCTTTGCTGCAGGTTCTTGAATTCCATTTTCCAGATATAATTTTATAAAGTGTGACTCTCATTTCATCAGTCACTACCCCTTTGAAAACAACCCTCCAATCATTCCTTGCTTCCTGAAAGAAATGTTTCATTGTAAACCAAATTCATAAGGGCTTGTCTAAGAGGGCGTTTGAACTTCCTTTCAGTCTGTACACCTTGAGGCCTAAGTACGTTAGATTCGTTGCCATTCTCTGAGCACAATAAGAACATTTTGTCCCCATGCTGACGCAAATGGTGCTTTCTTTAATTAAAAGTCATATGCTTGCTGTTTTACCTAGCACTTCCTCTGTGAGATTTTTTTTCTGCTTTATTATTTTCTGCTCAGTCCCTCCTTCTTTTGCCTTTCTGTAGTACTCATCACAACTATCTTAGATTATTCTTCTTATTAAATTGTGAACTCTTTGAAGATACGTAAAATCATTTAACTTTGTGTTTCCAGAATCAATTTCATAGTTTGAGATATAATGGATGTTCATTAAACATTTAAGGAACAAAAAAAAGGAGCCATTAATACTTTCACTCATGTTATTAGTTACTTGGTAACTTCAAGAAGTTATATTGTCCTTCTCTTTTAAGATAGCAGCATCTTCCTAACTGAAACTTGATGTAACCCTTTTCACTGGATTTCCATTGTTAGCTCCTACACCTGGTATGTTCTGTCTTGTTGTCATCCTCCAATGCTTCTCCAACCACA
>PVJX010016032.1:0-41179 GCA_004027295.1 Dolichotis patagonum | reverse complement strand
AATGTAAGGTGGTTGAGTGAGTTTGTGGTTGTGGTTGTATCTTCCAATCTATTCCATTGATCTTCAGGTCTGTTTTTATTCCAGCACCATGTTGATTTTATTACAGTAGCTTTGTAGTATAACTTCAACTCAGGGATTGTTATGCCTCCTGCCTTGCCTTTGCTGCTTAGAATTGCCTTTGCTATTCTAGGTCTTTTCTGGTTCCACATGAATTTTAGGAGTGATTTCTCTAGATCTATGAGGTATGTTAATCATATTTTGATTGGGATTGCATTGAATCTGTATAGTAATTTTGGGAGAATGACCATTTTCAGAATGTTTGTTCTTCCTATCCATGAATGAGGGATGTCTTTCCATTTTCTGAGGTTCTCTTCAATTTCCTTTTTCAGGGTATTATAATTTTCCCTGTATAGCTCTGTTACTTCTTTCATGAGATATATTCCTATGTATTTCATTTTTTTGGATGGTAGTGTGGAGGGTGTTGCTTCTCTTATTTTCTCTCAGTATTTTTGTTGTTAGTGTATAGGAGTGCTACTGATTTTTGAGTATTGACCTTGTATTCAGCCACATTGCTGAATTTATTTATTATATCTAGGAGTCTTTCAATGGAGTTTTGGTGTCTTCTATGTAAATTATCATGTCATCTGCAAATAATGATAATTTAACTTCCTCTTTTCCTATCTTACTCCTTTTATTTCTCTCTCTTGTCTAATTGCTCTGGCTAGTATTTCCAGTACTATGTTGAATAGGAGTGGTGATAGGGGATATCCTTGTCTTGTGCCTGATTTTAAGGTAAAGGCTTTCAGTTTTTGGCCATTTAATATGATGCTGGCTGTTTGTTTGTCATCAATGGCCTTTATCGTACTGAGATAAATGCAATTTGTTCCAATTCTCTGTAAGGTTCTTATCATGAATCAGTTTTGGACCTTATCAAAAGCTTTTTCTGCATCTATAGAGATGATCATGTGGGTCTTACTTTTGGTTCTATTGATATGGTGGATTACATTTATTGATTTACCATACTATTTTTTAATGAGCTAAGAAAAACTGGTAGTATAGCAATCTTAATTTTCTTGCATATATACTTTTTTCTTTTCCCTTCCTCACTTTCTAATTTCTCCCATCCCAGTTTGTCTTTCTTTTTGAACAGTTTTTTCTCCATCTATAATATTTATTGTACACTTTGGATTTTACTTTTTCTTTCAGATTCACACAGTAGGGATACAATATGATATTTACACATATGAGTCTGATTTATTTCATTTATATGTATGGTGAGTTGCATTAATTTACTGATAAAAGTCTCAAGGTTATACTTTGTGATGGAGTAGTACTTGTAATTTTTGATACATTGTGTACAGTTAAGATGTTTAGAAATTTAACTGAGCAACTCAGCAGGGAGCCAGGGTCCTTACTTTGTAAACATTCTCAGCTTGTGCAAGCAGAGGCCACAGTTGTGGTGTAAGTGCTACAGGTTACTTACAAACTAAGGAATGAGAAGGGGCTTGTTCTCCATCTTTGGTCTTTCTGCTTTTGCTGTCTTCTGCTGCCTTCAGATGTTGTCTCTCTGCCATGCAAACATTTCTTGGAGCAAGATGATTCTAGACTGAAACATCCACAAATTATGAGCTAAATAAACCCTTCCTTCCTCAATTTTGGGTGTTGAGTATTTTGCCTTAGGAAGAAGAGAAAAGTAACCAATGGAATACACCACTGTAATTTTTTGGAGCCTGTGTTTCCTTCAGAGGGCACTAAGTAGTAAAATTCTCTGTATTTTTTTTAATCACACCTTGTGAAGACACTTGGGACAGAGATTTCTGTTTGCTCTTCCTATATATGAAAGAAAAAACCCATAAAGAAAAGAAGCCCTTACTGCAGGCTTAGGAGGGCTGCCAAAGAGATCAAGGCCCCTATGAAAAGTTCAAGAAAGAATTTGTGGGCTTTGTTTGGAATTGACAGGCAGAGTTAAAGGGACAAGAATAATGATAGATTGACAAGTGATTGGAAGAGCACTGGTGCATGTGAAATGTGGGAGGCTTGACTTTTGGGTTCACCAGAAGAATGCAGGGAGGTGCTGTTCAGTGTCACATTAACCCACACATAGGAAAAACCTGTCAATTTTCATTGCTGCTCAAGAAGTGGCAAGAAGGATGGCATTCTTGTTGGAAAGAGGTTCCAGGAAATTATCTCAGTGACATGAGCACCTGTATGGCAAGCATGATGTCATGCGTTCAATCCCTGGTACAGAAGAGAAAGAGAGAAAGAAAGAGAGAAAGAAAGAAAGAAAGAAAGAAGAGAGAGAGAGAGAGAGAGAGAGAGAGAGAGAGAAAGAAAGACAAGTATTTTTACGTACATCAATGGCAATATGTCTTTTATGCTGATAACTTGTTCTAGTGTAAATATTCCCCATGCGTTTCTGTCACACCTTACATACATAATGGGTAACTGAAGTGAGCATGAGAGTAAAAATGAGAGCATGGAACTGAGAGATGGCAATTTCCTTGTGCTGACCAAAATGAGTCATGTGCTGAGTTGTGAGACTCACACCGAATATGAGCAGTCAAAATTGTCTGCGTGTTTTACCTGAAAATTAAAAAGACTAAAACAAGTTGTTCTCAGAAAAACACTCAAGTGTGGAGAGTGTACACGGCTCTAAGTTTCTTGAATGAGTGTGGGGAAAACTGCTTTTGTTTCTAACCAATAAGTAGAGCAAAAATTGAAAGTTCCTTCTTTCATTTGAAGAACAAATTCTAAATGCCACATATGTCAGTTTATCCTATGACTTAGTGTAAAGAGGAATGGTTGAAAAATAATAATGCATAAATGTATACATTTCTTTATGTGGAAAATGGTGATAAAATATATTCTGTTTCTATGTACTCAACATAATACTCAAGGGCACTCTATAGTAGATCTACATTTCCAGGCCTAATTTTCTTTGAATTTGAGATGGAGACTTGGTTGTCAGTTCTGGTCCCAGTATGTGCCCCTCTTGCATGGCAGCAATCTATGAATGGAGGCTTTCAGGTCCACACATTGATGAACATGTGCTTTACAAGTAACAAGAGCCAAAATCTACATTGGCAACTTGGCAGAGAAGAGGGACCTTCTGTTTTTCAGAACAGTCTGAATGTATGGGGAGTAGGATTTGGAGGAGCCTATCTCAGAGGATAATTTGGGAATTTGGAACTGAAGCATCTGATAGTGTTGACAAGTGTGGGTTTGAGATCTTCCTCCTTAGGCAGCTCTGCCTGCTCTGACTCAGGCAGTTGAAGGTCGATGCAGCTGAGTTCTGCACAATGAATTTCCAAGTAGGAAGACCATTTCTTAAAATGACATCTATTGCCAACAGATGAAGAAGTCTGTTTGACCTGAATCACCTCATGTTGCCAAGATTAATTGAAGGATCTGAGATTTTGGTAGGATTATCCTGGACTCTGATGATTAGTGTGTCAAAGATTGATGTAACACAGCCAGGTTTCTAAAATTCATACTGATTGATTTCAAGATATATGAAAATTGTAATGAACAGGGATATGCATTCCCTTTGCCTTTTGCTCCTTAGACCTAATATGATGAGAAAAACACAACTAAATATTTAATTTGCTCCAACCATATATTTAACTTATGACAAAGAGAAGACAGAGATGAATAAGAGAGTGGAAACTACATTTCTGGGTAACCAAAAATTTGTTTTCCACAAATCAGTCAGACCACTATTTGTGGCAAAGGCTCTGCAAAGTTTATCAGGAAACAAGGAAAATTTTACTTCTGTAGGTTTAGATCAAAGAGGGCAGTGATTATCCTTTGTATTGAATTTATTAGAAATTTTTAAAATTTTTTATTTAAAAAGAAAACAAAACAAACAAAATATAAAAAAGGGTAGCAAAAATACAAAATTCCAAGGGAAAAAAAGAATAGAAATACTAAGAAATCATTACTTGATATCTTACATACTCTAATCTTGGAAATAGTTGTTCAGGTTACAAATTTAAAACATACAAGGTACACATACAAGCAATGAGACTGTCAACAGTTCTGCTCCATGATCTAGCAAAAACAGTAATATGGTCATTCATCTTACATACTTCAGCATATATGCAATTATATCCTTTAGAGCACTTTCTTTTCCTCTCTTTTTTACAGTAGTACTTACACATTTTGGGTTTTATTACAACTACAGTACTTATTACTTTTTCCACTAGAGACACAATGCGATATTTATAAATATGATTCTTATTTATTTCACTAATGAGGATAGTCTCAAGTTGTCTCCAATTACCTATGAAGGACTCAAGATCATCCTTCTTCAGAACTGAGTAATACTCCATTGTATAAAAATACCACATCTTTCTCATCCACTCTGTGATAGATGGGCATCTTGGTTGTTTCCAAGGTTCAGCTATTACAAATTGTGCTGCTATGAACATGGGACAGCCAATGAATAGCTAGGCACAGAGGAAACAGAAGGTGAGGGAGATGAGCAAGGTATAGCCCAGAGTCTGGTTGTTGCCCTTGACAATGGGAGTGTCTCAATGCTTCAAAAAAAGCCCAAGAAGAGCAACTGTGAGAGCAGTAAGACTCAGAGCAGTGAAAGCCAAAATCATTCCCACTCTGTCCTCCTGATCTAAGAAAGTCACTGACTTTTGCAGGCAATAATTTTTTTCTTTTGTGGCATACTGGTCATCAGGACACTTCCCACACTGCTCCATATCTACTGACACATCAAAATTGTCTTTAAAATTCATTACTTGTCAACCATTTACTCACCCATTGACATGAGTTCTTTGTGTAAGGGCACAATTATGTGTAAAGAAAGTTTTACAAATACTAAAGTCACACTTATAAAATTACAAATTTATAGATATGTTGTAGGGAGTTTTACATTGAATAGTAGCATCTATCTATGCTCCTGCTGCCTGTCTCCTAAGCAACCCTGCTAAATTCAGTCAGCCTTGACTGTGTGGATCCAGTGCTTTTCTTCTGATGCTGCAGTAGGCCAATTTGACTATTCTCAGCTTGTATTTCTCTTAGTTAAAAGAATATTTATCACTTCCAACTTGCTTCAAGGACTTTGGTTCAGATTACATAACCCAATCAGGGAAACTTTTAACTACCTTCTGTGCTCAAAACTCCTCACCTTGTCCCCAGAATTTTATGATAAGCAAATCCTTTTAAGTAAATTTATTTAGAGTTAACTTCCCTGATAATACCTGACTTAATTCACATAAACAATCATTTAATAACCTGCCATCTGCCTTGTATTTCTTGCTCATAAACTCTATTTAAATGACTCAAAACTGAATTCTTTTATTGTTTACTATTTTTTAAAATTTTATTTAAAGAGAAAACAAAACAAAACAGAAAAAAGGGTTGCAACAATACAGAATTCCAAGGAAAAAAGAACAAAAAAAAACACTAAGAAATCATTACTTGATGAATTACATACTGTCATCTAAGAAATAGTTGTTCCATTTGCAGAATTAAAACATACAAAGTACACATTCAGACAATGAGACTGTTAACAGTTCTGCTCCACAATCTAACAAACACAGTAATATGGTCATTCATCTTATGCACTTAACCATACATGCAATTATATGCTTGCTGCCATCAGGGGAGACCTTGTGTAGACATGCAAACTGAGAGTAAAAGCATTTTTGCCAGCACACAATTCTGCCATGGGGGAGGCCTCATTGTAGCTGCCTGGCTGTGGAGTAGCACACCCCCTGCCCTGCTACCTCCTTGGGAACTTGAGTTTAGGGAAACTCAGGTGCCTGGTCCATTACCATAAACCACAGAGGTGTAGTCAACATGCAAATTACCTGGGGTCCCACAACTAGCTTATTGGGAGGAACCCAGGAGAACATCAAGACAAAGGAACAAAAGGATCTCAGACCTCTAGCCCACACAGAACAAGTCTTGGAGATATTTTCATGGAAGAAAATGGAAGTCACTTGTTAGGGATTGAGAACTGGTTGTCAACTTAACTCCAGCTGGATTACATCTCCATGCTGCTGAGCATAGATGTTTCACCTGAGGAAAGTTGCCAGCATAAATGGAGACATGCAGAGAGAGAGCGTTGGGACTGTTAAGGCATTATGGCATTGAGACTTTGAGGTTTTGTGGCTTTTCCTATGTGTTGCTGTTTGAGCCATTAGGTTATCCTGGAGAAGCTCTGGTCCTCACACAAAGCATTGCTTCCTGGATCCAGAGGGGAAGATGTGTGCTGCTTGGTCTCCAGGATGGACTCCTCATGCTGGCTTCCTGGCATGTATTCAACTATGCTTGTTGTCGGAGGAGCTCGGGACCTCCGTGTCACTGAGGATGGCTGTGGTGCTTTTCAGGACAGCCCTTGTGTTTGTTTTGAGTGTGACTTTTTGGCTTCAGCATAGAACCCTGAACCTATCAGCACAGCTCCTTCACCCTGCTGGCATAGACTTCCTAGTTTCCACCGCTGACTTTTGGGCCTTCCCACCATGGATTCATAAAAGAGATTGGCGTGAGTCCTTCTTGTGGACTCTAGACCTCCAGTTGGACACATGGGAGGCATAGTCATGAGCTCTGGGTCTTCATCTGGACTCATGTAGGACAATGCTGTGGGATTTAGGCCCCTGGATAAATATCCTATGTCTTTGGTGTTGTGAATAGATTTCCTGCATCTTCTTATGTTAACACTGGGTGACCATCATAAAAATAAAATTATAAATTCCATGTCCTGATTCTAATTGTTCACTGTATAACCTCTGACTACAACATCACTCATCTTAAATCATCGAGAGGATAGCAACTGAAGTAAAGAAACAACTTCATGAGACTTGAAAATAATGATATCTGAAATAGTGTCTCAGGTAAAAGAAGAAATCACAAACATAATGTAAAAATGCTGAGCATATCTAAAGAAAACATACAAACAAGGAGCATAGGAAAATGATGGAAACTTTCAATTTACAACGTAGGAAGGTGAAAAAAACAGATCAACTATAAAGGAAAACCCATCAGAGTCATGGGAAACTTGTCAACACAAACTGTCAAGTCAAGAAGAGTTTGGAGTGAAGTGTTTCAAACCCTGAAAGAAAACAACTTCCAACCCAGATTGACATACCCTGAAAAACTATCTTTCAAAATTGATAGAAAAATAAGATACTTCCATGACAATGAACAACTGAAAGAATTCATGACCACCAAACCAACACCACAAGAATGTGGAAGGATATGCTAGATAGAGATAAAAATGACCATGGTCCCAGAAGGGGATTACCAAACAGGACAGGCAATTGAAGGAAGGGAAAAAGTGTAGGGCCAACAGTAGGAGAATAGTATACAAAGATCAAAAATGCATGCCAGTTGCAACCATTAATCTAAATGGTCTCAACTGAGCAGTAAAAAGAAACACAGTGAGAATGGATCAAGAAACAATGTCCATCAATATACTGTGTACAAGAAATATATCAAGTCAAAAGAAAATTCATAGGCTAAAAATCAAAAGTGAGAAAACAATTATTTCACATGACAAGAGGCCAGAAAAAAGCAGGAGTAACTTGCCCATCAATCATAGAATGATTAATAAAGATATGATATTTCCATACAATGGAAAGCTACTCACCTTTAAAGTAGGATGATCTTGATACCTCAAGATGCACCTGGAGATTATGTTTGTGGGTGAAATTGTTCAGACTCATATAGATGAACACAGAATTATCTCCCTAGCATAAAATACTGAAGGAGATAGTTGGATTCAAAAAGCAGAAAAGATATTATGAAACTGATAGGGGAGGAAACACCTAAAAAGAGAAATTAGTAACCACCATTAATTTCCCATTATCTTGTTTTGAATTCTTGTATTGTTTTCATAATTTTGTTAAGTTAGGTTTTATTCTGTCTTGTTTTGTTAGATTTTACTGTGTTTGATGGTATAGGCAGCTATTTTGATGATAACAGGATGTATTATAACCATTGTTGATTGCCTATTATCTCATTTCAAAGTCCTATGATGCTTTCATTCTTTTGTTTTCATTGGTTTTATTGTTTTGTTTGATTTTATTATGTGTGATGGTATGGACAGTTATTTAGAAGAAAAAAGAGACATTATGCTAACTGTTGTCAATTTCCTATCATCTTGTTTTGAAGTCCTATAAGGCTTTTGATGTTTTGTTTTGATTGGTTTTATTCTACTCTATTTTATTTATTTTTATTATATATGATGTTTTGGACAGATATTCTAAAGAAAACAAGAGGCATGATAATCATTGTTAATTTCCTATATTTTTGAAGTCTGTTAATGCTGCCATTCTTTTGATTGGTTTTGTTCTGTTTTGCTTTGTTTGATTTTATTGTGTGTGATAGTACAGGCTGCTATTTGGAAGAAAAAAGTGACATTATGGTAATAATTGCTGATTTCCTGTTGACTTGCTTTGAAATCCTGTATCACTTGCATTATTCTGTTATGATTTATTTTATTCTATTTTGATTTATTCTTTTTTAAATCTTTTTTTATTTTAAAGAGCATAAAACAAAACACAACAGAACAAAGAAAATCAGAATAGAAAAATGCAAGCAACACAGGACTTCAAAACAAGACAACAGGAAATCAACAGTGGCTACCATAATATCTCTTTTTTCTTTGAAATACTTTCCCATAACTTCACATACAACAATATCAAACATAACAAAATAATATAAAATCAATCAAAAGAATTAAATCATTACAGGACTTCAACACCAGATAATAGGAAATGAACAATGGTTTCTATAATGTCTCATTTTCTTCTAAACAGTTGTCCATACCATCATACATAATAAAACCAAACAAAACACAATAGAATAAAACCAATTAAACAAACAAATGAGAACATTATAGGACTTCAAAACAAGATAATAGGAAACCAAACATGAATACCATAATGCATACCATTATGTTCAAAATAGCTGCCCATACCATTAGACACAATAAATCTAACAAAACATGAGAGGACAAAACCAAACCTAACAAAATTGTGAAAACAGTACAAGAGTTTAAGCCAAGAGAGTAAGAAATTAACAGTGTCACTACCTTCTCCTCCCAGGTGTTTCCTCCCCTATCACTTTTCTAATATGCATTGTGTTTTTGATCCCTCTAACTCCTTCTGTTTTTTATGCTAGGGTTTACCTGCATGAGTTCAAACTCTTTCACCCATGAACATGATCATCAGTGGCATCCATTTACCTACAAAAGCCTCAAGATTATTCTACTTTATAGTTGGGTAGCTTTCCATGATACAAAAATATCATATCTTTCTTATCAATTCTGTGGTTGATGGGCAAGTTACTCTTGCTTTTTTTCTGACCTCCTATTGTATGGAAAAATTGTTTTCTTTCTTTTGATTTTCAGTAAATTTCCTTTCAAGTTAAATGTGTTCCTTTTTTATTTTTTAAAATTTTTAAATTAATTTTAAGGTAGTAAAATACAACAGAATAGGATGGAATAAAGTCAATTAAGACAGTGTAGTGAAATTGGTACAGAACTTCACAGCAGGTTCCTGGGATAACTGTAATAGGTACCATAGTATATCTCATTATCTTCACAATAGTTGTTCTTTTAATCAGGAATAGCAAAATCAAAGGAAATAGAGACTATTATAGAGCTTATCAAAACAGAATATTGAATAGAGCAATACCATTAATCAGGACAAAGCAAAATGGTAATAAATATATTTCCCTTAAAAGAGATGGTAGAAGCAAATCCCCCTTATTTGCTATATTACATATGGTAAACCTCCTAAGAGATGCTCAGATCTCTGGCTCCCACTTGCTAATTGGGGGGGGGGGATGGGATGTTTGATTCTCAGCCTGCATGCCAGTAGGCTCACAGCCACATAACAGGGTGTCAAGATGGTTGCTCGGTTTCCCAGTGCCCTAATTTCCAACATGGCATGATTCGCAGGAGATGCTGCTGCTTCTCACCCATGGGTAGCCAGGGCTTGCCAGACAATAGCCACTTACTAGGGCAGCTGGCTGGTTGCTTGGTTTCCCAGTGCCCTAAGTTCCAACATGTAGTGGATACCAGGAGATGGTGCTGCTTCTCACGCTGGGGTTTCCATGGCTTGCCAGACCACAGCCACTTACCAGGGTGGCTGGCTGATTGCTCAATTTCCCAGAACCCTAAGTTCCAACATGGCATGGATCTCAGGAGATGATGCTGCCTCACTGTGGGGTTCTGTGTCTTGCCAGACCATAGCCATTTAACAGAGTGGCTTGCTGGTTGCTTGGTTTCCCCTGAATTATTCTTTAAAATAAAAAATTATAAGATAAAAATAAATTCCCTTAGTGAGTGATATTTAAAACAAATGAAGGTGAAATTATAGATACATTGCTACTGCACTCAACATATTTGAAACAGAATGTCTTAATACAAACTGAGTCTGAGTGAATTTACAGAGTCACTCAGACATTTACTTCTAAAATATCCAAATACCAAATTAGATACAGTTTTGCACACATGTAATCTTACCTCACAGTTGGGGTTGGAAGAATGGAGAATGCAAATGCAAGTCCAGCTGGGACAGTTTAACACTCAGTAAGTATCTGTCTCAAAAAAAAAATTCAAAAAGGCTAATGATCTACTTCAGCATTACTGCCTCTGTTTTCATTCTAGTAATAAAAAAGACATTATACTCTTATTAGTCTCTTAATAGAAAGTGAATATATGCAATACAATTTAAGTGCATTTGCTATAAAATTTATGGACTTGCTGTAAATATTGAAAGTGAATATATGCAAATATTGAAAGTGAATATATGCAATACAATTTAAATGTATTTTCTATAAAATTTATGGGCTTGTAATTATTGAAAACAAATTGAACAAAGAATCAACCTAAATGAGTCATAACAAATAATTTTTTTCAAATATTCTTGTATTTGTACAAGAAGAAATAATATGCTTATTCCAATGAAAAGTTGATATCAGGAAACATAAGAGATATTTAATATTAATATTATTATTTGAATGTAACTAAAACAGTATCTTTCCACATTCATGCATGTGCAGCAGGACATTTAGTATTTGATACTATATTATTCTTGATTTGGTCACTAGATTATGGAAAGAAATATTCATCTATAGCACTATATCACAGAAATCTAAACAATTAGTGTTTGATAACTAAAGAAGAAACATAAGGTGAAACAGTACAGAAATCCTTCTATGTAAAACTTAGGCCTCACATAAAGAGAATATTATTGAGTCACAATGAGAGTGGATGGAGGGCCAGCATACAAGCTCACCCTCTTTCTAGGCAGAAATTGCATAGGAAACTACTGCAACCCAATCCTACACAACTTGTGCTAAGAACAGTAGTACAAGCTTTCCAATGGGGGGTGATATATTGTGGAATGAAGCTTCTTTTGTATTATCTTCAGGCATATGATATTATATTCATTTTTGAGCTTCAGAAAACTAAGATTGAGTATACTGATCTATATGACCAACTGCAAAAGAACTCAAAGCACAGGCTCTCACTTGTGTTCTTTAGTGGAGGCATTAAAAATGCTAACTCGTTTCATCACTAGTGTGTGTTTTTACTTGGAATACTGCCAACGAGTAAAGCTTCCCTGTGCTACTCATTCAGAGGTTTTTTTCTTGTGATGGCAGTGGATTTGGCTGTTTTGGGAGTCTTCATCATGTAAAACTTTGAACTAAACTTATGACTGACTTGAATCTCTATTGAACTAGTACTAAATGCCTTAGTTCTCAGCCTTCAGGCATTTTTTTCTTTTTTCCACATGAGTACATTTATTGGATAAATATTCCTAAGAAGCTGAGAATTGAATAGTATTTTGTGTATCATCAAAAATTTTTAGTATCATTCTGGACTTTCAGAGTGATAAAATAAATATGCAATCAAATACAAGTAAAAGAAAGAATTGACTGAATAAGTACACATTAGTATTTCATAGTGGAGAAAATTGTTCATAATACAAATCCATGAAAAAATATTCAATAAAGGAAAACCCATACCAAAAAGAGTGTGAGTCAACCAAAATATAAATACATGGGAACTGTCAAAATTTCCAATACAAAATTTTAAAATTAACCATTTTTGTGAAAATAGATATCGCATAGCAACAATTAACAGATTTATAATGATGTGAAATAGGAAAAAGTATTCAAATGGGAAGGAAAACTAGCAAGGGTGAATGGAAATAGAAGAAAGGGAAAAGAAACAAACGAGAAAGTAAAGATAAAATTGAAATAGCTTTCAATTTTGAGGAGGGAAAGAGGAATTGATAGGAGGGGAGAGGAATGGGAGAAAAGAGGAATTGGCATACAAATGTACAGGTACATATTCCATATGATGAATGTGATTATTATGTATATCTCAGATGTATCACCAATAGTTATAGAACATTTTCATGGTAGAAAATTTAATATAAATATTAATATGCAAAAGCATCAGAGAAAATAGTTCACACATGTTAACACTTGCTCAAATTTTTGTTGAAGTTTCCATGACTCTAATTTAAAATAAAATGAAGAGAGGTTTTCCAAGGCCAAAGCAAAGACTTTAAAACTATGACCCTTAGAAGTATTTCAGAATAATCATGAAATGATAATTGCTAAAAATAATGTGTTTAATCTTTTAAACAAACCAAGAATGATAAGGAAAAGTAGTATTTCCACCAAAAAAGGAAAAATACAGAAATGGGTTATATGTAATTTTTTGTTGTTTTGCATATGTCTACACATGTATACTGTTTATAATTAAGAGTTCGTATTACAATTCACTGGTCAATATTAAATTATTTTTACATTTAAAAAGAACTGTGAAAAATGTTCATTGTAAAGTAAACTGAAGATACATAAAGAATCTCTTAACTAATATAGACTGATCTATACAGTTATACAGTGTAATGCATGAAAAGTGAAACAAAGAAAGCAAAATATAAGTGATTTTTTGTAAAGTAAACTTTTAGTTTAGATTAAAAATTGTATATGCAAAATATTCACAGCAATATCAGTTAATCTCTTCAAAAATATACTACTTGGATAACCAGATTTTCTTTCACTAAACATGCAAAATATTTTTGAAATAGTGGAAATTTTTATTAAAATATATGTAAATAATAAAACACAAGTCATCAAATAAAGTATTCTTATGGAAATACACGACATATAATCAATCCAACTGCCTCAGTTCAGTGGGTCCTGCTATAAGAGTGTGAGTCTACACTTTGTATTTTCACCATTGTTCTCAGGATGGTGGGGCCAACAGGAAGAGCATAAGAAAACTCTCCATTGGTGAGTGCATAGACCAGAACACCAAGAGCCAAGACTACAGCCAAGTCCTGGGAGTTTGAGCTCACACTCCTTAGGAGGCAGAGTAATCAATGAGACCAGCAATGTAGAACCATCTGAAGCAGCCGAGGAGCCATTGGTTGGACTCTGAGAACTGCACCAACAGACCAGTCCCAGCCTCTCATCCAGACACCATGATCAGCTTCATACCCACTACATTTCTGGGATCTAACAGGACACTATCACAAAAGTATAAATACCAGAGATGTTTTTACTACTTTTATTGCCCCTTGTCTGTTAGATTTGCTATCCTTTCCCTGTTGGTTTGGAGTCCTCTTATTTTCTTATTTGATGTTTATTTTTATGTTTGAAATTTTTTCTCTCTTTTCTCTTTCCCTCATCTCCTTTTTCATTCCTTCTCATTTTTTCTTTTACATTTTCTTTTTCTTACTTTCTTCTTATTTTCACTGTTAAGGTTTCCTAACTTTGTTTTTCATTTCCTTCTATTGATCTTCCATTTTTCCTCAAATATTTCTTGACCTTAAACTATCAATTGTGTAATCATTGTGACTGTCTTTCTGATTACTATGCATTGTATTTCAATTTTTCCTTTCTGTGTCCTCCAGTTTCCCAAAACCCCGGTGATTACCCTTTTACCTCCAGTCTTCACTCTACTATATCTGACCTCATTCATCACTGTAGACTTTCTACTACTCATCTTAACTCCACTGCCTCCAAAAGAGGGTAAATTCACTCCACTAAGAGTAAAGTCACTGCTTATCTGTCCATGGCATATATTTGATTTTGTTATATGACCTTAGAATTTTCTAATATGGCTTGAGGTAGCAGGTTAATGGTTACCATAATTTGTCAGTAGTTAAGCTCTACTTCAAACTATTGTTATTAACTGTACTATTTTAGCCATGATTTCATACATGTTATAGTGTTTATCTCCTGCAACACTGTGATTGTATGGTGTCACCATCATCACCACAGCCCAGTACCAAAGGATTTGAAGCAAACCAAATAGCATTCTTTTGTCCTTTGCAAACTGGGATGGTAAGTTCTTGGGATAACTCTAATGAATCACATACATCTAGAAGACATCCCTGAAGGACACATATCTACAATGGAAGGCTAAAAACAAATGATAAAGCTATATATCATAAGAAATTGGCAAGCATCCACAAATGAAACAAAATAAAATGAAAAAGAGAAGATAGAAAATGACAGGACACAGAAGCAAAAAGCAACCCAAGATTCCACCCACCCAGGACAAGTGTGAAACTCAGTGAGATATATGAAATTGGAAGCCAAAACATTCAGAATGATAAAAATGGAAAAGCAATTGGAGATGGCTATAGATAAAATAACATCTGAGATCCAAAAAAGGTCATGCTTAAAATCAAAGAAAGTAGAGAATGCACATAAAAGAATAAATAAGCCTAGAAAAATGATAGTAACAAAAAATGTCCAACATAGAAAAGAAAGGAAAACCATGAAAAAGAACCAAACAAAAATCAAACAAACTAAAATATCCATTCAAAGTATATGCAAAAGTTTGAATGAATGATAGGGTAGAATTTCAAAGCTTGAAGACAGAATTGCAGGTAGTGAACATGGAAAGAAAGATATCTTAAAAATCGCAAGAAGTCATGAAGAATTGATCCAACAGATACAAGATGAAGGAAAGAAGAATAACATACATTTGGTTGGGGTCAACGTGAAAGGTGGTGACAACACAAATGCCATTAAAATAAAAGAAATTCACAAATGGTAGAAAATTTCCCAACATGGATAAAGAGTTTGATATACAAATAAGTGATGCATACAGAAATCCAAACAACTGTAACCAAAATAAAACTACACTAAGGTATATAATATTAAATATTACAAAAATTAAGCAAAATAACAGAATGCTATATTGGAGAAAAGAAAATATTCAACTATAAAGGAAAGACCATCAGAATCCTTGCAGATTTCTCAACACAAACTTTTCAGTCTAAAAGAACTTTTCCAGTCCTGAAGAAAACAACAATTTCCAAATGACATTAACATATCCTGAAAAAGTATCTTTGAAAAGTAGTGGAAAAATAAGATACTTCCATGACAATGAAAAATTAAAGAAATTTATAACCTCCATAACAACTCTACAAACAATACTGAAAAATGTACTAGACCAAGATAAATGACCAAAATTCCAAAAACAAAAAGAAGGTATCACCAATCAGGGCAAGCTGTTAAATAGAGGGGAAAACAGGGTACCAACAATGGGAAAACAGCATGACAAGATAAACCTATACATATCATCTATGACTATCAATGTAAATGACCTGAATTCATCAATTAAAGAAAAAACACAGTAGTAGAATGGATCAAGAAACAAGATTTCACTATGTTCTATATACAAGGAACACATTTAACTCAAGAAGAAATTCATAAGCTGAAAGTGAAAGGATATAAAGCAGTCTTCCATACAACAGGAACCCAGAAAAAAGCAGGGGTAGTTATTGTTTGTAAATAATGTGAACTTCAAACTAAGAATGATCCGAAGAGATAAAGAAGGTCACTACATACTTGTTAGGAAAAAACTGAAATAGGAAGATATAAAAATTATAAATATGTATGTATCAAATATGAAAGCAACCAACTCTAAAACATAACTATTAGTAGACATGTAAAGAAATAAAATGATTGTAATGGGAGACCTCAGGACCTCATTAGCACAAAGAGACAGATCAACTAGACAAAAAAAATTGCAAAGAAATTTCAGACCTAAACCAAACCTGTGAACAATGGATTTAGTAGATGTTTTCAGAGTATTTTACTGAAATCTTTAGAATACGTTCTTCTCAGTTACAATTGGAATAATCCCATGTATATCATCTGACAGTAGTACAGTGGAATTGGAAATTAATGGTAAAAGACACCACCAAAACCTCATAAAAATATACAAATTAAACAACACCCCCATGACCAACCGATGATCCACAGATTAAATAAAGGAAGAAATTAAACAGTATATACAACTAAACAAGGACAAAGATACATGTCTGGAATTTATGGGACACATTTATTGCAGTCCTAAGATGAAAACTTATAATAGTGAATTCTCACAACAGTAACTCAAAAGGAGCACAAATAAACAACCTAATATTACACCTGAAGCTTCTAGGAAAAAATGAACAAGTCAAACCCAAAACCCAAACAAGGGACAAAATTACAAAAATCCAAGCAGCAATCAATGCAGTGGAGACCAGCAAAACAATACGAAGAATTAATGGATTGAAAAGTTGGTTCTTTGAAGGATAAATAAAATGGACACCTAGCCAATGTTTTCTAAAAAGTAAAAAAAGGAAAGAAAAAACTCAAATTGAATAATTATAAGGATGAAATTATTACAGATCCTTTGAAAACTCAGAGGACCATCAATACCTACTTCAAAAATCTTGAGTCTCATGGAATGGGAAACACAAAAGAAACAGACAGATTCCTAAATATATATGAATTGCCAAACTGAACCAAAAAGATACAGAATTTTGAATGATCCAATATCAGTTAATGAGATAGAATATGTGATATAAAACATTCCAATAAAGAAAAGCCCATGTCCTGATGGATTCACTGCTGAGTTCTACAAGAAATGTTGAGAATATTTAATTCCAACACAACCCAAAGTCTTTAATGAAATGGAAAAAGAGGCAATATCCCCTATGTCATTCCAGGAGGCAAGCATTATGCTGATACTAAAATAAGAAAAATATCCAACAAAAAAAGAGAACAGGAGGATGATCTCCTTAATGAACATAGATTCAAAAATCCTCAATAATATAGAAGCAAACAGAATGCACTAATTCATCAAGAAGACTATACACCATGACCAAGTGGGATTCATCCCAGGAATGCATGAATGGTTCAAAATATGTAGATCAATAAATATAATATACTAACACAGTCAAGAACAAAAATCTTGTAATCATCACAGTACATCCAGAAAAAAGCTTTTAATAAAGTCCAGCACTACTTCATGATAAAAACCCTGCAAATAATTGAAATAGAAGTTTTTACCTCAATGACATAGAAGCCTGTTATGAAAAAACAACTGTCAACATCAGACTAAATGGGTGAAAATGGAAGGCTTTCACCCTAAAATCATAACAAGACAAAGATATCTACTACCACCATTTTGATTCAACATAATTTTGGAAATATTAGCCACAACAGTTAGACAAGAGAGAGAAATAAAAGTAATAATTATAAGGAAGGAAGAAGTTTAACTATCCCTATTCTCAGATGACATGATACTCTACCTAGAAGACCACAAAATTTCCACCAAAAGACATTTATAGTTGCTAACCAAATTCAGTAGTGTAGCTGGATACAAAGTCAACATGCACAAATCAAAAGAATTCTTGTACAAAAGCAACAAACTTTCTGAGAAGACAGTTAGTAAAACCACACCTTTAACAAAATAATCCAAAAAATTAAACACTGAGAAATCATTTTAACAAAAGAAGTAAACATTCTATATACTGAAAATTACAGTACTCTAGATAAGGATATTGAAGAGCATGTTAGAAAAAGGAACAATATTCCTTGTCAAGGATAGAGAGGATCAGCATTGTGAAAGTGCCCATACTTCCAAAGTTGTTAGACAGATTTAATTCAATCCCAAAGTAAATGCCATTAGTGTACCTCAGAGAATTACAGATAACTTTCCTAAAATTCATCTGGAATCATAAGACACCTTAAGAGAACAGGAGGATGATCTCCCTAATGAACATAGATTAAAAAATCCTTTGAATATCATATAAATATAAGCAATATATTTATAAATATAAGCTATAAATATAAGCTATATATATAAGTTTATATATATATAGCTTATATATATAAGCTATAAATATAAGCAATATAAGCAAATCATAAGCAAAAGTAATTCTGGGCACCAAAGGCAAGGCAGCAGATGTCACAATCCCTGACTTGAAATTATACTACAAAGTTACTGTGAAAAAATAAGCATGATACTGCAGAAAAACAACAAACAAACAAACAAAAAAACTCCACACCTGGTGACCAGTGAAACATATTACAAGATGTATAGACAGTTACATACACACTAATTCACGATTACCTTTGACATAGGAGCCAAACATATTGAATGGAAGACAGAGGTCCTCCATAATTACTTGTGCAATGAATAATAACTATCTACATGCTGAACACTAAATCTAGGACCATGTCTATGTTTCTGCATTATACTAATGTCAAACTGGATCAAATATCTAAATATTAAAACAAAAACTCTACATTTACTGGGAGACAAACTAAGTAGAAATATTGAAAACATACAGATAGACAGAAACTTCATGAACAAAACCAAAACAGCAAGAGAAACACTTCACAGTATCAACAACTGGGATCTCATGTTAGGAGGCAGATTGCACATCAATAGAAATCACTGCCAAAGATAAAAGAGAAATCACACAATGGGAAAAATTTAGCCAAGTGACTGTCATAGAAAGGTCTTCTATATATAGATAATGGGAAAAAACCCAGGGCCCTGCTCAAAGTTCAATGACACAGTCCAAAACTAGGCAGCTGAAATTAATAGACACTTCTCAGAAGAAGAATTACAAATGGCTAATATACATGAAAGAATGTTCAAAGTCATTGGTAATTGGTGAGATGCAAATTAAAACAACACTGAGGTTTTACCTCACTCCAGTAAGAATAGATATCATCAAGAAAGCACCCAATAATAAATGTTGGAAGGACTGTAGAGAAAAAAGAACCTTACTCATGGTTGGTGGTAATGTAGATTGGTGCAACCAATATGGAAAACAATGTAGAGATTCCTCAAAAAACTAGGATTAGAGTGCATGCAACCTGGCTATTCCTCTTCTGAGGATTTTCATCAAAGTAATAAAAATACTATTGCACAACAATAAGTGTCCATTCATTTTTTAATGTCATATTTGTAATATCTAAATCTTGGAAATAACTCAAATGCTCAATAACCAAGGAATAGATAAAAGAGATGTGATATTTTACTACAATGCAGTATTACTCAGCTATAAAAGGTGAATGAGACATTTGTATGGGAATAGGTGCATCTTGAAATCATACTCATAAGTGAAATAAATCAAACTTGCATAGGTGAGCATCATATTGTGTCCACTATGTAAGAAGCTGAAAAAATAAATAAGAATAGAAATGTACAATAGATATAGTGAAGTGGGAAGAAACTGTTCAAAAGGAAATAGAAACTGGGATTGGAGAAAGGAGATAAGAAGAAAGAGAAATATATATATATATATATATATATATATATATATATATATATATAAAATAGTTAAAAGAGGTCTACTACTAATTGCTGTTGTTCATTGAAAAGATATATTTGTACCTATATTGTTTGATTAATGTTTCATTACTTATATCTTGTGATACAAGCAACTACTTTGAAGACATGCAATAATGTACTAGACATTGTTAGTCTTTGAGAATCCTATTTTAAAATTTTGCATCATTGTTTATATTGTTTTTTCTTTAAAAATTTGTATAAAAATCCAACTATTAAAATAATGCAAATATAGCAACATCACATTACTTGCAATCAATTTTGGGGACTTGCTTGAGGTAAAAATTAAGGAAATATTATTCTACTGCATGACTGGCTAACATAGCAATTATTTTTCTAGATGGTTGTTTGATATTAATAGTAAAAGCATTTTAAAATATAAATAGATTGATCCCAGCTAATTTCATTCACAGAATTCATTTCCTACAATCAAAGGAAATGCTCTATGTGTTTGTATAGTACAATCTAACATCTATAAAACATCTATTATCTTCCTTATTGTAGAGACATAAGGTAAGAAACAAGTTAGAAATTTAGGAAGCTCCAAATGATGAGAAGCTGTGAATTTTTAGCCACCATACAGGATATGTCATGGAGGTAGAAGATTCTTCATGAACCTATTGATGTATATATTAACATATTTGTCCTATGTTAGTGTAAGAAAAAAAGGTTTACCACACCATCGAAGCAATACACAAAGCTTCAAAACTAGTGCCTATATGTGAATACAGAAGTCAGATTTATGATTGTAACTATTTTAGTTTTTCAAGCCATAGCATTTCTGAATACATGGACAATCTCTTCCTATGAATCATTAAACTTATTTTTGCAATATATTGCTTATAATATAGAGAAAATATATATGTAACATTTTCCCATAACTAATTTTCCCTTTCCTTCTGGTTTCAGGAAAAATAAATTATTTCTCATGTTTCCCTTAATACTTTTTTCCCAGTTGGTAATTCAGCCTGCTAATTTAAAGCTGTGGGAATTGCCAAGATTACCTTTTTAATCAGTGATGGGGTTTATCATTTGTGGGAATGAAACTGGGCCAACAGAACAGCAGACAAATTCCCTGAGCTATTGCAAATGGAGAGCAGAGCAAAATCGAGAAATTAGCTTCTCTCTTACCTGAAATAAGAACACACTGTATGTACAGAATACTTGAAATATTTTTGAAATCTAAGGACACTTGGTGTCTAATTAGTTCCTCCTCCTCCACTATCTTCTAGATTTGGGGCTGCCCATCTCTAGAATCCTTGGGTTTGTTTCCAGGATTCTTCCCTGTGCTTGTGTTATCTCTTACTCATGGAAACCCAGGGGCATTCATCCTAATCTTTGGATATAAAACCTCTTTGGCCCATGTAGCTTTCAGAAGCTACTGCAGATCCTAATAACCAGTGCAAAACCACATTGAAGCGGTCTCTACACACACACAGGGTTCTGTCCTGATTAAATAAAAAATGTTTCTCACCATTCTTAATCAATGTATTAATTATTTGTAAGTTTTCAAGGACTTGACAGTAGACTTTGATGATCTACCCACTCTCTATTCCTGACTTTCTGTCACTGAGTACAGCATTCCACAGTTGCTACCAGAATTATAACACATGAAAGGGAAACATCAATAAGGACAAAAGATAACATGGTTTGGAACAGTATGTAAAGAAAACACTCCTGTCACATATAATATCACCTGCCCATAATGCCAGTGTTCCAGACACCTGGGTAGAGGTCATGCTTAAACTGAGGTTATTACTGGTAATACAAAGAGACCCAGTCTCAAATATCATGACATTGTGGGTAAAAATATATAGGGATAAAAGTATAAACATACATTGGAACATCTTAATGAATATGAGAAATGTACACACATAATCTATGGAACTGAGGGCTCAGTATTTCTTACCCTGCCATTACTGCTCCCAATTACAGGAGCATTTGTGACTTCAGGTTCTGACAAGACCCAATCAATAATTATGTCAGTACCATCCCCATTCCACACAGGCGCAGAATGAATGAGCAAGAGTCCCCTGACTCTGCAAAATCCATTAATTAATTACACATTTGGTTATAGAACGGATGTCATAGTGTCTGAGAACATAGAGTGTCCATGTGTGCACATGAGGAAGAATCAATCTGGAGGCTGAAAGCCTCATAGATGAATTATTTCTTATTTGTTCTCTGGCTTGTAGATTCACAAGTCATGGTGGACACAATGCATAAGGGCATTACATGCACATTATGTAAATGTAACAATATCTAGAGTATAATTCTCCTCTAGCAAAAGGATTATGAATGGCAGTGGACACTCTGTATGGATACAAGATTTTTATGCATAATTAAAGAAAATTAGAAGTCAATGCTTTGTGTCAAAACAATACTTTGTGACAGTGGTTTGGCACTGATTACAACAGCCTCTTATTCTAATGACTATCACCCAATATGCTGCATGGCAGTGGCTCACTTGGCAGGAAGTCTGGGATAATAGAACAAGGGAGAAGGTGATACATCCCACAGATTCCAACCCTGAAAACAGCAAGTTATCAGCATAAGGGTTTCTCTTCCCAGTTTTAAAAGCTGAAGAGTATAGTGAAATACAAAATAATTCCTGGACATACTTTACATCTATGAGTTGAGAGGACAGATTAGCTATAGAGTGAATATCAATGTAATCAACCAAGATACTTAGGCACTATGCTTTCTGATAACAAAAAAGAAACTAAATACATCATAAAAGACACTTATGGGATGATAAAGTAGTCCTGCAGTACCTTTAATTGTGAGGTACCAGTGTAGTATACATGAAAAAAAAAAGGGAGAAAAGTCCCCCAATCACCACATCTCCATCCTTGTACACCCTTGTGCTCCTTTTGTGTAGGCAGAATTCATTTTTAAAACTACACACTAAGATGGGAATCTGCAGGAAAAGGAACAGAACAATCAACAGGAACATCTTAGGGAATGTCTACACTCTTGTCCAAGTGAACAAGAATCTTGCTATATCAGCCATGAAAACATATATTATGTGTATGTGTGTGTGTTCTTTATTTTTATTTTTGAATCAAGAGAAACCTTATGCTCTGGAAAAAATTCAGTAAACCCTCCCAGTGGGCCACAGAGCAATTGGCACCATTTGCCAACTGGGTACTGCTTCTGAGGCCTGGTGTCAGGTTAAACATAGTTTGCAAATTATATTTGAGTATCATTCTGTCCTCCTATATGCACAATGACTCAACCAAATCCACTGATAGCAATCACCCACCTCCCCTGGGCAGATTTTCTTCTAAGCCTGTTTCACTAATTCTTTTGGAATGTTACTAATTCACTGCACTAAAGGTGCAAGCCTAGGTGTGTACTGAAATGGTCTGAGATAGCCAGGGCCCAAACAAGAACCTATGTGTATTATGAAATCTATAGAATAAGACAAGGGATAACAGCCTCAGTGACCTAGGTTTATTGCATCAAACAATTATCTAGAGTATGGCCCATGCTTGTCATCATAACAGTCACTTGGGCTGAAACTCACATCCACATGTCTTCTTGGAAAGCAATGAGGGTAGAAAATAAATATCTGTAACTCAACATTGATGCTGAAGTAGTTATAATTTTAGTTTTATTTATATTAATACATGTCTGCAGTACATGCAGTTTATATATAAGCATCTTATAGAAGCATCATTTACATAACAGCTTGCTCCTTTATCTAGTCTGGCTCCCTCCCACTTCTCTCCCTCTTCCTCTAAATCCTCTTCCTCTTTTTCATTATAGTTGATATTATTATTATTATTATTATTATTGCTCTGAGGATCAAACTCATGACTTTGTACTTATCAGGCAAGCATTTGACCCACTGAACTAAATTTCTGGCCCACTTTTGATATTATTAATTACATCTCATGTTTATGGCATATAAATTTCACATTCTTTGAGGTTGGTTCCTGTACATGGTGTATCATTGTTCTACTCCTTTCTCCTTGCCACTCACATTCTCCTCGCACCCTCTATAGGATCACTTCATACTTGCAAGTTACCTGGTCCAGTGTCTTATTATAACCATCATTAATTGTGAACTTTGTACTTTGCAATATGTAAGTGAGAGAAGCTTTATGCAGTGGTGGTGAACCTATAGTACATGTGCTGGAGTAACCACTGTTATTATAGAAAGTTTTGAAATGTTCGCCATCACTGCTTTATATTTAAATTCATGCCTTACTTATTTTACTCCAAATTGTCCTTTCCAAGGACATTCATTTTTATAGGGATGTCTCAAATTTGTTCTTTCTAAATGAATACTATTTCATTATGCAAAGATACTACATTTTCTTTACCCAGTCATCCGGTGATGGCTGTACAGTCTTTGTCTAGGCTTTAGCTGTTAGGAATTGTGTTTTGAAAACATTTTGATGTATGTACTACTGTACTAGGATGTATCAAAACACTAAGGAAGATGCCAAGAAGAGAAATAATATGGTATACAAAATTTCTAATGATTTTTGTGAAATATCTGTATTGAATTACCTCATGATTGCATGACTACATTCCCATAATAATGTAGGAGAGACCTGTTATCACAGCATAAGCACTTGATATTTTTTCACTTCTTGTTGATTATCATTCATTTTTATCTTCTTAAAATTATTATTATTATTATTATTATTATTATTATTATTATATTTTTATTTTAAAGATAGTAAAATCCAACAAAAGAAAAGAGAACAAAACCAATCAATACTATGTAGTAAAACTGGTACAGAATTTCAAAACAGGATATTAGGGCTGGGGATTTAGCTCAGCAGCTCAAGTGCTTGTTTGGTGAGTGTGAGGATCTGAGTTCGATCCTTGGTACAAACAAAATCCAAAGCAGAATAATAGGAAAACACCAATAGCTACAATAGTGTATCTTGTTATTTTCACAATAGTTGTCCATTCCTTCAGGTAGAGCAAAATCAAATAAAACAAAAAGAATAAAACCAATCAAAACAGAATATTGAATAAAGCAAAAACAGTTAATCAGAACAAAAAAAAACAGAAAAATATTGGACTTCAAAGACAAGATAGAAGGAAACTGCCCATGGATGATTTGCCATCATCCTCCCAAGAAATGCTCAGATCACTGGCCCCAGGTCTGAAAAATCAGCCAAACAATATAAGAATTTAGTTGCTTTATGTACCTTAGTTGCTATCAACTCAGCCTGTCCTCCAAACCAGCCAGTTGCTTATGGGAAGCAAAAGAGAGCACAGTGTTCAATTTTCAGCCTACATGCTGGTAGATGCATGGGAGTTGCTATCTGAATTTTCTCTCCCTAGAACCTACATGGCTTACACAGCTTACCAGAAAAGCTGGCTAGTTAATTCCTTGGTGAGTCCTCCCAGTCCCAACCTGGCTGATTCTTGGAAGGTACTGGATTTTCTCCTAAATTTTATTTTAGGAACAATAAAACCAAATAAAGCAGAATAAAGCAAATAAGAACAAAATGATGCAAGTGATACAGGACTCCAAAACAAAACCACAGGAAATCAACAATGGCTACCATTATGTCTCTTCTCTTTCTTTTTTTTCCAAAATAACTGCCCATACCATGCCACACAACAAAATCAAACAAAACAAAACAGAACAAAGCCAATCAAAACCAAAATAAAGAAAGCATTACAAGACTTCAAAACAAGATAATAGGAAATCAATAATGGCTATAATAATATCTCGTTTTTTTCAAAGTAGCTGTTCATATCTTCACACATAATAAAATCAACTAATAGAAAACAGACTAACACCAATCAAAACCAAATACTGAAAGCACTGCATGACTTCAAAACAAGATAGTAAAAAATGAGAAATGGCCAGCATAATATATTCTTTCTTCAAAATAGCTGCGCATACTATCACACATAAAATCAAATAAAACAATTCAGAGTAAAACCAATCAAAACAAAAGAATGAAATCATTATAGCACTTTGACACATGTCAATAAAATTAGAAATGAAACTAAAACCTTACCAACAAAGAAAATCCCAGATGCTGAGGGATTCACAACACAATTCATTTTTTTTTAATTTTAAAGAGGGAAAATTAAACACAGCAAAACAGAACACAAGAAAGCAATGTAAGAGACATAAATTTCAAAGCAAGACAATCAGAGATCTTCACTATCTATCATATTGTCTCCTGTTTTCTTCAAAATAGTTGGCCATATCTTCACATACAGATAATTCACACAAAACAACATAGTATGGAACTGATCTGAACAGGATTAGGAAGGCATTTTAGGTCTTCAAGATGAGACAATAGGGAAGCCAACAATGGCTGATACAGTGTTTCTTATTCTCTTCAAAATAGCTTTCCATACCTTCATGTATATTTAACTTAAAACAAAACAGGCTAAAATCACTCTGAACAAAGAATGATAGTATTGCTGGATTTCACATCATGATGCTATGGAATCAGCACTGGGTACTGTAGTGTCTCATTTTCTTCAAAGTAGCTGTTCATTTCATCATGCATTATATAATTGGTTCTCATAAACTATTTATAGGTTCTATGCATGCATGAGTCTCTACATGTATGTCTATCCTTTCTGTATTAGAGGGAAAAACAAAACAAAACAAAACAAAACAAATTCCTAGAAAAACATGAAATGAAAAAGTCATATAAAACTGCAATACAAGGTGATTTACAGTGGTTACTATGATATCCACCCCTGCTTGTGCTGCTGGGAATGCCTGGGCACTGCTGCTGCCCTCACCCACCTCCACAGCCTAGAGGAAGGTGCCACATGGAGTAAGTGTCTGAGCCCTGCCTGTGCTCCTCTGGCCACCTTGCCTCTACCTTACCTGCACGGAGCAAGGCGTCATGTGGAGAAGACCACAGCCTCTGCCCTGGCTTGTGCTGCTGGACATGCCTGGGCACTGCTGCTGCCCTCCCCCACCACCTCAGCCTAGAGAAAGACACCCCATGGAGTAAGTGTCTGAGCCTCACCCCATCTCGCGCTGCTGAGCTGGTCTGCAACCCTCTGGCCGCCTCACCTCCACCATACCAGCATGGAGGAAGGTGCAACACAGAGGAGATGACCACGTACGCCCCGGCTCTGGCTGCTGGACCTGCCTGGTCACTTCTGCTGGCCTCCCCCATTGTCACAACCTAGAGGAAGGTGCCCTGTAGATTATGCAGCTGAGCCCTGACACTGCTTGCTCAGCTGAGCTGGCCCATGCCCCTCTGGCTGCCTTGTTGCCACCATACCAGCAAGGAGGAAGGTGCCATGCAGAGGAGATGACCAGCTCTGCCCCGGCTCCCCTGCTGGACGTGCTTGCCCACTACTCCCTCCCTCCCCCCACTGCCACATCCCTGCACAGAATCATTGAACTGAAGTGAATTGACAGTGCTGGTTTAATGGGAGACTGGGTGGTCCCTTGCCCAGACAGAACACCTTGGTAAGTTCTGGTCACTTTGTACCCAATAATTGGGTGGACATCAACCACAAAGTAGGACTCTAGGAGGTACATTGCTGACAATAGCGACTATTGGGATGAAAGAACCAGATACTGGCCCAGGTGAAAATGACAAAATGAAAAAACAAAATGCAGTCTCAAACATCTAGTCCATCAGGTGCAAGGACAGGTGACAGTGAAATGGAGGACTTTAACAGTCATACACCAGAAATCTCTGAAAATATAGCAAATGAAGTAAAAAGAACAAATCTGTGAGGTTATAGAAGAAATCAAATTAGAAGTAATGGCTTGCATAAAGACAAAAGCAAAAACCTTAGCCAAGGAAGAAATAGATAAAAAAAGTACAGGAGCATGGGAAATTGATTGAAACCTTGAATGAACAAGGTAGAAAACAAGCAGAATCCATGAAACAGCTTCAAAGAGATATTCAAGAAACAAAATACTCTACTGAAAGCTGGCAAAACCGTTTAAATGAAGCTGAGGATAGAATTTCAGACCTTGAGGATAGGATTGCAGTTAGCAATCAGGAAAAGATAGAACTTATAAAAACAACAAAGCAGCACAAAATAACATTCGAACAGCTTCAAGATGATACAAGAGAAACATGTAAGGCTAATAGGCATCAGTGAGGAGGCAGGAGACAATGCAAAGGACTTAACAAACCCATTCACAGAAGTAAATATGGAAAATTTCCCAAACATAGGGATAAAATCTGGCATACAAATAAATGAGGCATATAGAATGAAAAACAGTCATAACCAACACAAATCTATACCCAGACATATAATAATTAAGATTTCAGGCATACAACATAAAAACAGAATACTAAGAGATGTTAGAGAAAAGACATAAATCACCAATCAAGAAAAGCCTATTAGAATCACACAAACCTTCTCAGCACAAACCTTCAGGTTAAGACAAGCTTGGAGTGAAGTGTTTCAAGTCCAAAAAAAAATCTTTGAACCCAGACTGATGTACCCAGAAAATCTGTCTTTAAAATTTAATGGAGCAACAAGATACTTCCATGACAATGAACACAGAAGAAATTCATACCTACAAAACAAACTCTAGAAGGAGTATTGTAAGACACACTAAAAAGAGATAAAAATGACCACAATCTCCAGAACAAAAACAGAAAGAAACCATCAGCCTGGACAAGAAACTAAACAAGGGAGAAAAGCGGGAAACCAACCACAGGAACATAATATGGCAAAGACAACTCAATACACATCAGTAATAACCATAAATTCCAATGGACTTAATTCACCAGTGAAAAGAAGCAGGTTGATGGAATGGATCAAGAAACAGGACCCTACAATATGGGCATCTGAGATGAACACACAGTTCTCAGGTGAAGATATACAAATGGCAAATAAATACATGAAGAAATGTTCACCATAACTGGTCATTTGAGAAATGCAAATTAAAACAACATTGAGATATCATCTCACACTGGAAAGAATAGATGCCTTCAAGAAATCAGCTGATAACTAATGTTGGTGAGTCTGCAGGGAAAAAGGAAAACTGCTACACTGTTGGTGAGAGTGTAGATTGGTGCAACCACAATGGAAATCAATATGGAGACTTCTTAGAAGACTAGGATTGGAAGTTGCATTCAACACATCTATTCCCCTCTTGGGTATTTTCCCAGAAAACCTGAAAAGTTCAGATCACAGTGATATATGTGCACCCATGTTCATAGCAGCACAATATGTAGTAGCTAAATCTTAGAAACAACCAAGATGCCAATCAACTACAGATCGATAAAAGAAAATGTGGTATTTTTATACAATGGAATATTAGTTCTAAAATGGATAATCTTGAGGCCTTCATAGGGAAAAGGAGACAACTTGAGACTATTCTCATTACTGAAATAAATAAGAATCATATTTATAAATATCACGTTGTGTCTGTAGTGTAAAAATTAATAATAACTGTAAGAGTAAGGAAACCCAAAATGTGTAAAATTGCTACTGTAAAAAAGAGAGGAAAAGAAAGTTCTCTAAAGGATATAATTGCATGTATGGTTAAGTGTGTAAGATGGATGACCCTATTACTGTTTTTGTTAGGTCATGGGACAGAACTGTTAACAGACTCATTGTTTGAATGTCTACTTTGTATACTTTAATTTTGTAACTTGAACAACTATTTCCAAGATGACAGTATGTAATTTATAAAGTAGTGATTTCTTAGTGGTTTTTTTGTTCTTTTATTTGTTTTCTTTGGAATTCTATATTGTTGCTAACCTTTTCTCTGTTTTTTGTCTTGAAAGAACATGTAAAAAAATAAAAAACAACAACACTGAGATTTTATCTCACTTCAGAAAGAATGACTATCCCCAAGAAATCAAGCAATAACAAATGTTTGCAGGGCTGTGCAGACAAAGCAAACATTTTCCACTGTTGTTGGTAGAGTCCACCTGTTCAAACATTTTGAAGATTTCTTAAAATATCTAGGATTAAAGGTCCCATTATACCCAGCTATTCCCCTTCTGCATAATTTCACAAAATTAAAAACAGCGTATCACAAGGACATATTTTCATCCATGATTACAACCTCATAATTTGTAATATCTAAATGTTGGAAACTACTCAAATTGTCATCAACTGATAAATGAATAAAAAATATGTGGTTTTGCATAATGGAGTACTACTCTGCCCTAAAAAATGATAAAATTGAGGTTTTTATGAGTGAATGTATACAACTAGAGACCATAATTATATGAGAAATAAATCAAATTTGTGTTATAATATTGTTAGTGTAAGAAACTGGAAAATCAAATAAGATTCAATATCTTCAATAGATTTTGTGAAAGGGAAAGAAACTGCTTAAAAAGAAAATGCAACTGGAAGAGGGTGAAAGGAGAAAATGAAGGGTAAAGAATGTGTGTGTGTGTGTGTGTGTGTGTATGTGTGTGTACAAAAGATAAGTAAGGTATAATACTGATATATTTTAGTTTATTGAAAAGTAAAATCTTATACTATCTGTTCAGTTATGCATGCCGTATCTTGTCATTTGAACTACATTGAAGATAATTACAAATAAGATATTATCCAAGGTTAATTTCCTATTATATTTTTGAGATTCTCTATTAGTGGTTTTTATTTATCTCTTTAAACTAAAATTAAAATAAATAAATAAATAAATAAAATACAAAAATAAGACAGCAAAAAAAAAGCCCAAATGTATAATAGGTGTTTTGAAATATGAAGAAATTGTTCAAAAGAAAGGGTAATTTTATAGGGGAATAGGAAAAAATAATGAGAAAAAATGAGAAAATAAGGATAATATGGAAATAAATCTTTGTAAATAAAGAGGACAATAGGAGTCAGAGTGAGTGAAGATGATTGGAAGAAAATGGGAATCAAGATATATCATGTACAGGTACAAATTCTCTATGATGAATATGATCATTGTATACATTTAAATGATAAAAATGAAATTAATAAAAAAGTTCAATATCGCTGACCATTCAAGAAATGCAAATTACAATAGAGAGATTCCATTTCTCTCCAGAAAAATAGCTGCCATAAAAAATCAACAGATAACAGCAAGGGGTTTAGCTAAGCAGTGTAAGCACCTGCCTGGCAATTGCAAGGTTGTGAGTATGATTCTCAGTGCCAAAAAATATCAACCAATAAAGTGTTAGTGGGTCTGCAGGAAAATTAGAGACTTTCTCCACTTTTTGTGGAAATTAGAGTAGTGATAACACTGTGGAATTCAGTGTGAATAATATTCAAAATCTAGGAGTAGATGTTCCATTCCAAGCTATACCTCTTCTTAGAATTTTCTACAAATATTAAAAGCATCCTATCTCAGCAATACATGCATACACACATTTATAGGAGTACACATGATAGTATACAAGTGAACAAATATATAAAATGTGGATTTTTTAATGCAATTATGTACCACTAAGCAATCAAGATGGATAACCTGGAAACATGTCTATGTAATTGGATGAACCTTGAGATTATAATCAAGTAAAATAAATTGAAAACGTGTAAATATCGAATTTCTCTATGGTAAGAAACTATAAATGTAAATAAAGACCAAGATGATTAACAAACAATATAAATAGGAAGAAAACAATGAAAAGTGAACGGGAAGTAGGAAGGGATAGAGGAAATGAAGGAAGGGAAAGCAAAAAAGAGAAAAGAAGGATAAAATGGAGACAAACTTTGTGAATGACAAGCAGTCAAAGAGTTTTGAATGGAATGGAGGGTAATGGAAAACAGAAGAATCAACATATATCCTATGAAATAGAGAAATACGTGAGTATGAGCTCAGTACAAGCAATATTATGACAAGGAGCATGGTCCACACAAAAGTGACAGTGGATGCAATAAACCTAGATGTATGAGAGTGTATCTGCTTGTTTTCACTCAGGATTGAATAATACACAAATGTAATGGACCGGATATAAGATGTATGAGACCACTTCAGTGAACACCTAGCACTGAACATCCAGTGCAATCTGTAGGTGACATCCTGCATGGCTTATTGGCAGAGGCTGGGGAGCAAATCTGCCCAGATGGAACTGAACCCTGGAATGCTGCTATCAGTTGACTTGGATGAGTCATGGTGCCCACAGGTAGACAGTATGATACTCACATATAATTTCCAACTTGTGTTTTTCACCAGACACCAGACGTCAGGTGCAGAATTGAGGAGGCAGATGGTGGCAAATTCCTCCTGGAACTTCTGAGAGCCTTTGCTGAAAAGACTCAGGGGTATAAGTGTGTCCTCCCCAATCGAAAACCATAGCACATGCACAGATACACACATGATGTATGTATTTATGTGACTGACATGTCAAGTTCCTCTTCACTCCAGCAAGATTTTGCAGATATTGACTAAGATGTTCCATTTGATCACTCTGTTGTTTCTCTTGCAGCATCCCATCCTGGTTGTAATTTAGAAAATGAACCCTGCCTATTTAGTAGGAGCACTAGTGTGTACAAGCATGGAGATGTGGTGATTGGGGGATTTTTTTTCTCCCTTTTTATTTATATATACTATACTGGTGTCTTTCATCTAAAGTCTCAGAAGGACTACATTATGATTCTCTAAGTGTCTCTTCCATGTATTTATTTTCATTTTGCTGATCGGGAAGGGCAATGCCTAAGCATCTGTGGATGGTTGCATCCATATTTTTTTATGGCTGCCCTGTCATCCCCACTCATAGATGTAAAGTATTGCCCATGAATGATTGCATATGTCCCTGCAATCTTTTAAACCTTTTAAACCTAGGCTGTGATAAATTCTTGTTTTCTTAGCCTCTTCTTTTCAGGATTGGTAGGTGAAGCATACATCACCCTGTCTTACTTATTCAGGATTGGTAGGTGAAGCATACATCACCCTGTCAATCCTCTGAACTGAACTGTCAAAGCACAGCACACTGACTGATGTACTTTAGAAACAGAGGCTGAGACCTTATGTTGAATTCAGTGCCATGCAGCTAGCAAAGCATTCCCTGCATACAATGGATTACATTTTCTTTCATTACATGTAAAATGTTTTGTATCCCTACAGAGTTTCGATTGATAGTTGTAAGCCTCCTGCTAGGGGAAACTTTCATGGTAGATATTCAGTTGCACGTCCATAATGTTCATGCTATGGGTTTATGCATTGTATCCTTCTTGACTCTTGGACCTGCATGCCAGGGCAAAACTGAGGAACAATTCATCTGTGATGTTTTCAGACTCCAGATTGATTCTTCTTCTTCACACACGCATGGGCATTCTCTATTCTCAGACAATCTTACACCAGTTCTGCAGTCAGACATATAATAAATTAATGGGTTTTGCACAGTATAAGAAAACTCCAGCAGATTCACTGTGCTGCTGTGTGGAAAGGGGGTGCTACTGACACAGTGAATGATTGGGTTTTATCAGGTATTGAATCCACTAGTGCTCCTGTAATTGGGAGCAGGATATCAAGGTAAGTGATATTGTTCTCATAATTCCAAAGATGATGTCTATATTTTCCTCACATTTTTTTGTCTTTTTGAGACAGTCTTGTTATGCAGTTCAGGCTTGCCTTGAGCTCACTTTGCAGCCCAGGTTGGTCTTGAATTTGCAATGATATCTCTGCCTCAGCCTCCCAAGTTCTGGGATTACAGGTGTGTGCCCCCATGGCCAACTTCTTCCTCATATTTATTACCATGTCCAGATATCTGCTGATACTTTTATTCCTGAACACTTTTCCCTGACAATGTCCTGGCTTTTGACACAGAGTCTTTTTATATTACCTAGCCTATGAGTAATATTCTGAGAATGAAATTGTCAGGACTCAAATCTATATATATTTGAAATACCCTTTTGTTATTAAAGAACCATCTGGAAGCACAATAACAGACACTTCAATCAGTCAAGAAAGGCAATATTATTTCCTTAACCATTACCTCAAGGAAGCATTCTAACTCAATTACAAAAAATGTGATGTTGATATATTTGCATTATTTTAATAGTTGTGGTGACTATATGTCATGCATTTCCATAAGAGTATTTTGCTTGATGGCTTGTACTTTCAGTTTATATATCTTATTGTAATTCATTCCACTAGTACAAAAATACTTTTCCATGATTTGTAAAGGATAAGTTGGCTAACTATGTACTGTATTTTTAGCACAATTAACTAGGCTGTGAATATTTTGCTTATATTGTATCATTTTTAAGCTAAAATGATCAGAAAATTCTAGGCAGTAGAAATTTCACTTTTCTCCAATTTCACTCTCCTTTATCAAGCATTCTAGTATTTAATTGTATGAATAAGTCTCTGTTAATATAAAAATTATTTAGTGCTTCAAATTTATCTCACAGTACATAATTTTATTTTTCAAAATTCTCTTTGCATTAAAAAAATTTAATTCAAATGAAATTTGAGCTCTGTAATATAATGAATGAACATGTATATACATATATAAATTAATAACAATTTACAAATAGGTTATTTCTCTTTTTTACTATTTTGTTGCATTATGGCACATCTATTTTTACTTTTTGTTTAAAACATTATATTAGAATTGCTGTGATTTTTTAAAATTACCATTGAATTAGCATCTGAAATACTTCTAAATATATTAATTTTAAAACCCTTGGTTTTGCGATAAAATAAGCTCCCTTTTTTCTATTTTCAATTATAGTAATGGCAATTTCAACAAAACTTTTGAGAGTGTTAACATGTGTGAAATACTCTCTTAGATGTTCTGAAGTCCTTACTATAATTCTATGCTTTTGGTAAATATTGTATGACAACATTTTAAAGTTAATTTTATGCATGCATGTTAGGCACACATAATGATCAAATTCACCATGAGGAATTTGTACCTGTGCATATGTTTTTATTCAATTTTTAAACCATTTCTCTGCCCTCCCTTTCACTCTTCTTTCACTCTTACTTACAAAAGCTTTGTTTTCAATTTTCCTTCACTCTCTTTTATGTTTTCCCTTCTTTCCCATACTCCCCCTCACTAGTAACTATTTGCATTTGAATATTATTTTTCCTATTTCATTATAGCACTTTGATATTTGTTCATTGTTGTTATGCTATATACATTTTCACCAAAATATTTTAAGTTAGCAATCATATATTGGAAAATTTGACAATTCTTATGTATTTGTATTTGGCTTGACTCACACACATTTTGCTTGTGGTCTTGGTTTATATGATTGTTTCACATATTTGTGAGGTGAACAGTTTTCTCCTTTATAAAATATTAATGTGTTTTTCCAGTTAATTCCTTTTTTCTTCTTATTTTATTGAATATTTATTTTATGACTTCAAAAGTCCAGAATGATGCTAAGTAATTCTGATTGATAGTACAGAAATATTGCCTTGATCCGTATTTTGTTCAAAATGCTCTTGATCCAGATTCTTAGAAATATTCGTCCACAAAATATACCAACAATAAAAAAATTAATTTTACCTTTATTCTACAAAAGAAAAAAGAAAGAAAAACATAAAGCATCTAACAACTGAGGGTTAAACGTTTTACTCCCAGTTCAGGAGAGTCTTGTGTTAGCTGTATGTTTAGTCCAAAGGTCTAAAAGACCAAACCTCCCTTAAAGGCCACACTCACCACCACAGCCACACCAACACAACCACAAAAACCATCCAGATGCAAAAATTGGGAAAGTTTTCTTGGTGGCAGTGTTTGCTGCTTCTGAGAAAAGTTAGCATTATCCAAGACTCCCCTCAAGAACACAACTTACATTTTGGGTTCTGTTGCACCAAATGATCAAATTCTTAATTGGACTTATTTTCTCTAGACAGAAAAACATGAATAATATACATGGGAATATAATACTAAAGAAGCTGCACTTCACAATACATAAAGGAGATCACACCCTATCAATTGGAAGGCTTCTATTAGTTGTCTTAACACAGGATCTACAGGAAGAAGCTACTGTGATTTCCTGTGCAATGCATCCCTGGGAGGAGGGAGAGCTTGTCCACCTGCCCTCCACCCACTGTCACCATGATTCATCTTTTTTTTGTAAATAAATTTTGAATAAAAAGGATTTCTGCTTTGTTTTATCTTTAATTTTTTTATCAAATACTAACTCTGTATTTTTATGGGATGTAGTGCTATGAGGGAATACATATTTGCATTACCAAAATGACCAAATCAAGCAGATTAAAATATTTGGTACTTCTATTCTTGCTCCATATGGATGAATGTGGACAATGATTTTGCTTTACTTATGTTAAAATAATAAAACTTATATCAAATATCTATTATTAATTGTCTGATACCGTCAAATATTCTCTGTATTTGAATAAGTATATTGATTTTCTTCTTACAGAATTGTGAGAATATTTTTAAAAATTATGAATGTTTTTAATGACACAGTTGCTATAATTCTTTGTTTAAAATATTTTTGAGTATTTACAGCAAATTCATTTTAATTTTTTTATAAAACTCACTTTGTGTTTCTTATATCCACTTTCTATTAATAAATTCCTAGAAGAGTACACTTTTTTTCTGTAGTGGAAATGAAATCCCAGGTCTTCATGCTGACCTAGAACACTAACCTGGTTTTTTATTTTTAATTTTGAGACCAGGATAGGCTGAATGTTAAACTGTCTCAACTGGATTCAACTTACAATCATTCCCTTATGATTCTGAACTAAAATTACAGTCCAATTTCTATTGTGATAGTGTAGAAGTAACTGATCTGTAAATCTGTTCAGACTCAGATATATGTTAGATATTCTCTTTTTACTCTGGTAATCAAAATAACAATGTTTGGAAATTTCACCTTCAATCTTTCAACATCAATTACTTGTAAATTTTTAAATTTTAAGGTCAAAATTAAAAATGGTTTCTTTTCTATTTTAATTTAATTCAATGTAATTCAAATTTTTAATTATATGTATATAGTGATTGCATTCATTGTAAGAAATTGGTATGTGTACATGACAAATTTCTATTAATTTTTCTTCTCCATGCTCCCCACTTTTTAACCTCCCAGCATCAGATTTGTTTATCTTCCAGATCTATATGAACATAATTGTTATATATGCTCTCTATATAAACTTAATTATCATATATGCTCCTTAACAACAAAGTAGTAGGACAAAAACAGATAAAACACATAAGCAATTATAATGAATGAAGACAATATATACTTTATATATACTGTTTATGCTGCATTGCAATAGCTTTATTTCTTTTTCCCATTTATCTTTTATTTAACACCTCATTTATTGATTTTTCTGCATAAAGGAAAGCACTTGATTTTTAAGCTTATGTGTCTGATTTACTACAAATTATTTCATGGTCACAAGTCTATGCCCCTCTTTTTTTTTACAAATTAAAAGTTTACCTTTCGTTACAGGAGAGTAGTATTGCATTGTGTATCTGCCACATTTCCACTATCCATTACTTTTTTGATGGACATATGTACTATTTCCAAGATTTAGTAATTAAGAATTACGTGACTACAAATATGGATATAAGTTGTCTTATTCATTTTGGGAAGATAGGCAGAAGGGGAGTAGCTCAGTCAAATGGAATTTCTACTCTCAGTGATATGAGGAATTTCCATATTGATTTCCATATTTGTTACACTAGGTTATACTCCCACCAACATTGAAGAAAGTTTCTTTTTAATCCCAGTTTGTAAGAACATGTTATTGTTTCCTTTCTTGGTGCTAGGCACTTTTTCTGGAGTATGATGGAATCTCAGTGTTGTTGAAACTTGCATTTCTCAAGTGATCAGTGAGGTTGAAAGTTTTTAAAAATGTATTTATTGGCTATCTGTATTTTACCAATTGAGAATTTCTATTCATTTCAATTGCCCACATTTGATTGGATCTTTTAAACTGGAGGATTTATTTTGGAAGTTCTTCACATGGTCACTATATTAGTCTTTTGAAGAGAAGCTAGCAAAAAATGTCCACATTCTGGAGGTTTTCTCTTCATTCTGTAGGTGGTGTATGTTGCTGTGAAGAACTTTATAATTTCATGCAATCTCATTGGTTCCTTTTGGTGACACTTCTTGTACAACTAGGGTTTGACTCAAAAAGTTTTACCCACACCTATGTCTACAAGTGTTTTACCTATTTTTCCTTCTAAGAGATTGTTCTTCTTCTGATGTTGAGATCTTTGATACATTTTGATTATAATTTTAGTACATGTTGAGAAATATAGGTATAAGTTCAAGCATTAGCATGTACAGTTAGTGTTTCCAGCACCAGTTAATAAAGAGGCTATCATCCAGTAAATGGCTTTAGTCTCTTGTCAAAGATAACATAGCTGAGTGTGCCTTTAATTGTTATCTCATGTTTCCTTCTGTGCTATTGATCTACAAGTCTGGTTTTGCCATTTTATTGTGCTTTTTTTTAATCACTAGCTCTGTAGAATGATTTACGTCTGGAATTGTGAGATCCCCTACCTTGATCTTGCTCAGAATTGCAGGTAAATAACTTTAATGAGACAGAGTCTTAGGTAACTCAACTTGAAACATTTGCTGCACCATAATCTACCCATAGATGTATTTCTTGATGTGTCTCAGATGCCCCATTTAACATTATTTTCCCTATTTGCAGTTGTTTCCATTTTCATGTATATCATTGTTATAATATGAAATGCATATTATGTGTTGTTTAACAATAAAATCTAAAATTTCATGTAGGCCAGATTTTCCAAAGATGGAAATAATTTCCTGGGTGTTTAATCTTATTAGTATATTTCCTGAGTTCTGCTTGCTCTATAAAAATATACAACTTTATAGTCACTGGAGGATGCTGGAGAGTTCCTTCATTTCGCTCACAGGACAGAATGAGATCCCTTATTACTCTTGTAAGAAAGACAAGTCTGTAGCAATGCTGAAAGATGATTTTTTTTCCAATTGAGTACTGAAAACAAGATTATTGACATTTAACTGTTGTGTCTCAAAAATGACATGAGCCTTAAAGTTCCTCAGTGAGCATCCAAACAATAAGTAATATCACAACAGGATGGTGAAGGGATTGTCATGAAATCTTCTGAGACACTGATCTTCATCAGAAAAATCCAACCTCGAGTTCCCATCTAGCCCTAACTGCCTCCACAAAACACAACCAGTAATGATATCTCATTGACACCTCAGTTCCCATAACATGAATATGAACAATGAACATGAACACTGAGTTCATAACTGATAGTGTACTGGACTGCAACTTAATGGTAGATTAACTCTTTATCATAAAGATCTCCATGCTCTCCATGAAGGCATATTTCCAATAGCTACCAGTATATTCTTGCCTTCCTATTTGCCATTGAGGAGGTCAACAGGAATCTTCATCTTTTATCAACACAACCCTGGGTTGTGAGTTCCATACTTTCCTTTATAGTCACTGGAGGATGCTAGAGAGTTCCCTCATTTAGCTCACAGGACAGAATGAGATCCCTAATTAATCCTGTAGAAAAGACAGCCAATCTGTAGCAGTGCTGACAGGAACATCATTGGCGACTTCTGCTCAAGTTGGAAGCCCTCTGGAATTCTACAGGTTTCCAAGGGTGAGGATGAGTGAGATGAGGAAGATGAAACCTGGTCTCCATTAGTGACATTATGAGGTACCTAAACAGAGTGGAAGATGGGTCCTGGTTAAAGCACATCTTTATAAGTGTTTGATTTTAATACATAAGTACACAGAGAGTTGATGGGTTGCTTTCTTTCTGTACAGCAAATAAAAAATGTAAAATATTTCCTAAAAAATTGTCTCTCAGATGTTTTGAGAAAACCTTTTGTAAAGTGAGATAATTAGAAAATCTTGATGAATAATACCTCCTCCTACCCTTTTCTGCTATTGCTTATTATTCTCTAAGCATGAAGGGCAGTTTATGTCCACACTTTTCATTATAGTCCTTCCAATTTTCTTTCCTTTTATGTTACATTTGGTTCATTTGATCCTATGCAAAGTGATAATGGACAGTTTTTTTCTTTATATCAGGTAGCCCCTAAAGGACACATCCATGGCCCTTGATGTGGTTTCCTTGATTCTTCATTTCAGATGGACCTGGGTGGGACTGGTCATTATAGAAGGTCAGAAAAGTCTTCAGTTCCTCTCAGATGTGACAGGGGAGATTAAAAAAAAACCGAAGTCTGTGTAGAACTTGTGAAATTGGTGTCAACTCCACTTGTGTCATACATGACACTTACAAAGCAACACATTATCTTGACCAAGGAAACAGCACAAATCATTGTAGTAACTATTTACTGGGAACTGATTTCCTGAATGTTGTAAATTATAACCTAGAGAATTATTTACTAACAGGCAAAGTATGGGTCACAAACTCACAATGGCATGCTGAAATGACTGGGAAAATTTTCATCCTTAGTTCATTACATGGAATGCTCATTTTTTCAAACCACCGTGAGAATATTTCTGGTTTCAAAACTTTTGTCCAAGAGGCCAAACCTTCCAAATGCTCATAACATATTTATCTCACCAGATTTTGGTTGGAAAATTTCCACTGTTCATTCTCAGATTCTGATTGTTCTCTGAAGGACTGCACACCCAATGCCTCTCTAGTGTGGCTGCCTGTGAATCATTTTGACCCAACCATGACAGATTGGAGCCACAACACATACAATGCTGTGTATGCTGTGTTCCACACCCTCCACGACATGCTTCTTTAACAAGCAAAAAGGCTATCAATGGGAAACAAGAATGTGATGGTGTTTTCCCCTGGCAGGTAAATCACCTTTTCTGTGATGGCATTCAAAGTACCTTTTAAGTTATTGCATTTGTGCTTCACTATAGAAATTAAAAAACTTCATACAAAAGTATATGTGATTGGGGCTAGGGATTTAGCTCAGCAGCATAAGCGCCTGCCTTGCAAGCAGGCAGTCATGAGTTCGATCCCTGGTACCAATAAAAAAAAAAGTATATGTGATTACACACCAGCTTGTTCTTAGGAAGGAAAGTCTTGAACCTGGTGTAAATAAACAGGGTAATTTAGCAACAAGGCCTAGTATAAAAAAAATCAACATAAGAAAACATCATTGTGTTTTTCTAAAGTACCTCAGTGCATGCCTAGAAAATTATATTTATTAAAAAATCTGACTATTATCCGTGGTCTTCTAAAAGAGCAATAAAAGATCTTGTCAATCTTGAATTTAAATTGTGTGTAAATCTTTATTTAGTATATCATCCTAATTTTCTCAGTTCATGCTGCCATCTGTATTGCTAGTGACAACTTCATGTGTCAAGTACATACTCTATGAACATTGACAGACAAAGTTAGTAAAATATCTGGTACAAATTTTTTCTAATCTGCGTGAAAACTTCATTTAAATAAGTTTATATAAAACTTTTTCTTCTGAGAATTATTGAATTTTTAGGAAAACATGATATTTATTCTACATAAGATTTCACTTATCCTACTTTGTTAAGTCATAGTGTAAAATTTGCATTACAAATAAAGATTAACATAATTAAGAGCATTTCCTAATTCATTTGTATCTTAATCATGAAGCCTCACTCATCAGAGGATGATGTTTCTTTTAACTTCACCCCTTTTTGAAGAACATCCAATTTACCAGTCCTGCTAGAGATCAAATGAATTTGGATGACAGAAAGAAACTGGGTTTGGACTA
>PVJX010016031.1:0-41225 GCA_004027295.1 Dolichotis patagonum | reverse complement strand
TGCCCAACTCTTAGCACACAAGCAAGAAGCAAAATTGAAAGAAGGAAATCATTAAAAGGACAAATTATTACTCACAATTGTGCACAATGCGGAGATCACCTCAATTTCTTTCAACATAAAATATAGGTGGAGCAGGTCTCTGAATTTGCATCAGTGCAGTGACCAGACACCCCAAGGAAGTAGAGGCTTGGGTCTGCTCCGTACCTGCTTGGACTCACAGGAGCATGGACATGCGTCCACGCCATCTGCACACTGAGGAATGTCCTAGAACAACAATATGCACACTTCTTCTGTAAAGAGCCACATAATAAATGTTTTTCGGCTTTGTGAGCCATAGAGAGTGTCTCAACTACTAAACTCTGCAGCTGTTCAATACATGTGCGAATGAATGAGAATAGCTGCTCCAATAAAACTTTATTTGCAAAAATAAATAGATGTAGATGTTAGTTTGCCTGTTTCCATCCTAGAAAATCTGGTGAAAAAAAATATATTTAGGTACCAGAACAAGAATAAGATTGAGTGATATTTGGAGGAAAAGGTAATTATTGAAATTCTTTGTAATTCTGATTGAATTTATCTGAGTGAATTTATCGAATTCTATCAATTATTTTAAAATAAAAAGCAGAATATGATTCAATAAGATTATGAATTCTTTAGTAAGCCTCTACTTTGTTTCACTCTCCAGCTTAACTATTCCCTTTGGAAGGGAGACTGCCACAAGCAAATTCCTTCCCTTTCTTCTTTCTCCCATGATCATCTGTATATCCATGCTTCCTTCTCTGAGTTGCTGGAGCCTGGAATAGACCCTAAAGCACAGTACCTTGACACTGGGTAAGTGGCTGTGTGAATGCTTCATCCTTTCACTCAAATGACAATCAAAATTAGAATCCTCAAATACAGCAGAAGAAGACCTTCAAAGTTTAGTAGGAAAAAGATCTGGGTTCTCCATTTCTATTCCCAATAACTTGACAAGGCCATTTGGATTTATTCAAGGCATTCAAGGACTCAAAAATTTGCCACCCACAAAGCTGCAAAAGCTTCCTAAAAAAATGATTCAAGAATGTATGCCAGAAAAATTAAAAATGAACCCAGGGAGGAGAAGCATGAGAGTGTAGAAACAGTAAGCTAAGAATTCAAGAAACTTCTAATTTTTAAATCAACAGAAGTATTCTTAGTGGTGTGTATAATGGTAGTCCAATTACTAAGAAATGATTTCTTATAAAACAGAAGCAAGACATGAAACACTTAATCACAAGGTTGATAAAATTTCTGCATATATCAATACAGAGAAAATATTGAAAGAGTAAAAAAAAAAAAAAGGAAAAGTTTCTGTCTTGTCTTGTTTAAAGAAAAGCAGAGAAAGCCTGGAAATTGTAGCTTAGTGATAGAGAGCTCGCCTAGCGTATGTGAGGCTGTGGGTTTAATCCCCAACACTACCAAAAAAATAATAAAATAAATAAATAAAGAGAAGCAGAGATACTGACTAAAGTTAGAAATTGATTTGTAAAAAAAGTTTAAATGTGTTATTTAAAAAATAAGGCTAAGCCTTAGATAATTAATAGTACTACATATACATCCCTTCAAACCAGTAAACAAACAAACAAAAAAAATAACAAAGCTCTATCCCTCCAGGTAAGGATACAAACTTATTTACACAAAAATGGGAAACCAAACAGGAATGTCAGAATGAGCCCAAATGTTTCCATTTTCCTAGTAAATGGCAAGAGCTAAATTTCTCAATTTAAAGTCAGATAATTTAAAGTTAGATTTTTCTTGAAGAAAACTCCAGGTATATCAGTTTCCAGTATATACATATAGAACAAAAGTATTCAGAAAGATCAAATATAAAGGGAAGGATAAAGATATAGTAAGCCAATGCTAATAGAGAACAATAATGGCAACATTATAGGAAGCCCCAGAAAAGTATTATATAAGACAAAGGCAGTACAATCCATAAATGGAATACTAACTCAACGCGTTTCACATTCAGCCATCAAGCTACATTTTTGAAAGTCTGCTTGCAGTTCAAAAACCAACTGAGAAATTTAATATCATAATGGAAAATTGTAACACTCCTCTCCAAAGTCAGTAGAAAAAAAAAAAAGCAATACAGACATTGCATCCCCAAATTCAGGATTTGAATATCACAATTAGAATGATTGAATTAATAAGTATATAGAAAACTTTGTGACAGAAGAAGAATAATTAACGGTACTTTAAAGACCCATGTAATCTTTATAAAGCTGTTGATATAGTATATCAGGAAATAGCTTCCAAGCAATTTTCAACAGTAGGAATCATGCAATCCATATTCTAGAGCTATAACACAATACAATGAAACATTAACAACAGAAATGAAATTTATCCCCTGGAAATAGAAAAATATCTCCTAGATAGTTTTGGATTAAAAACAAATTCATAATTGATATTAAAGGCTATGATGATACTTAAAACACTTTAATATGATATTAAAATGTGAGGGCTTTTGGAATTTCATGGAAAGCACTTTAAAAAAATAACAAATAATAATGATTACTCAAATGAATCAGACATTCATATGAAGATAGAAATAAACATATAAAACAGAAAAAAAATAATTACTTACTTGGTTGATAAAAATCCAGAGTGCCACTTGAAAAGAAAGTAATCTATGGCAAATGCAATTGAGAAAAGATGAAATCACAAATAATATTAGAAATGAAAAGGAAGGCTAAGGTATAAATACAATAAATTTTTAAACCTTTACAAATACTGCATACTTGAACATGGATAAAATGGTTCATTGCTAAGACATTGCAAATGCTCAAAATTTAGCTAAGAAAGATTAAGAAAAAAACCTCTAACTAGACCAATAGCTATGAAAGACACTGAAAATGTTGTTAAAAATAATCTCCTTTATGCTGTGAGTTTTCCTGATCCTTCAAAAACAGATAATTTCTATTAAGATATTTTACAAGAACCAAAAATGTATTGTGACTCGTGTAATAAGGCAAACAAAACACTGGTAGCAAAATCTGACCACAGAAAGAAAACTATGCATCAATCTAACTCATAAATATAAATGCAAAAAGCTCTAAATAACCTATTAATAAAGTGTGCTACTAAGATATTAAAATACTAAAATGACTAAGAACAGCTTATTGCAGGATCACAAATATGGTTCAAAATTAATAAAATAGTGTAATTTAACCCACAATGAACTAAAGATGCCTGAAAACAATGTTAATACAGGTAAGAGAGCTCACCTGGATTAGCAGATAAATGACCAAATTTGAAAATAATCTTGTTTAAACTCTTGAAATAACCAATCAGAAAATGTAAGGGAGAAACATTATTAACAAAACTACAAAAGTTTTTTTTTTAATTCTAAAAAATTTTAAAACTTTAATTTAAAAAGTTTTTAAAAATTAAAAAGCCAATAGGATCAATAAAACTAATAAGAAATATGCAAGACAAAACTTTACTCAGGACCTTTAAAATATCTGAATAAAAAAAGATCAACTGTGACTCTGAATAGCAAAAACCATTCTATAGAGTGACCAATTATTTTGTAATTCATTTATGCATTTATTGTGAAAAATCTTAGTTGGTATATCTATTCTGAGCTTCAACCTGAAAAGAAAATGTACAACAATAGCCAAGATAGCCAAGGCATTCTGAAAAACTAAATTGATTTTTTATAAAGATGAAAACTTACTACAAAGCTACAATAATCAAAACAATATGGCACTAACAAAGACACACAGGTCAATGAAACAGAATATAGAGATCAGAGTTAAACCCTGACAGATAAGAGTCAAATAAATTTCAAAAGCATGACAAGACCATTCTGTGAGAAATAAAATTTCTCAACTAATAGTAATGTAAGAAATGAATATCTCCATGCAAAAAATTATATATAGATATAGATATAGATATAGATATAGATATAGATATAGATATAGATATAGATATAGATATAGATAGATATATATGACTGTATACAAAAATTAAGTCAAAATGGGTCAACAAACCAGAGAAGCTGAACTGAAATTATAAAATTCTTAGAAGAAAGCATAGAGTTAAATCTTTATTATGTTGTATTTGGCATGATTTCATGCCTATGATGTTAAAAGTACAGGCAACAAAAAAAGGGCAGGTTAGACTTCATCAAAATTAAAAATATTATGCATCAAATATGCTAACAGAGGAGAAAGAGAAGCACACAATGGAAAGAAATCTGTAAGTCATATCTCGGAAAAGATTGCTATCCAGGACATATGAAGAACCCCTACAACTCAACAACAGCAACAACAGCTTGATTAATGGACAAAGGACTTATATAAACTAGTGTGGTGGTGCGCACCTGTAACTCCAGCAATGGAGTGGAAACTCTAGCAGTTTCACTGTGGAAGATGAAAAAGTTCTGGAGTTAGATGACTGTGATCTACACTTCAACACAAATATACTTAATGTTACTGTGCTATACAGTTAAAAATATAAATGGCCAATTTTACATTTAGTGTGTATTACTAGAATAAAACTTACTAGATATCAAAACTTATTATGATGCAGGTAGTACCATTTCCTGAGCTGTAACAATCAAAATCATCTCCAGACCTTACCTAGGGTATCCTGCAGGCCAAATAGCCCACTGGGCTCAATTATCGGGATGACTGATTGCAGCTAGGGAAACCGGGTGATCTGCGTAAACAAACTTCCAACCTCAACGACATAATCTAGTGGCTAGTAAGTGTCTCTATAAACACACAAAAAAGCAAGAAAGATGCAAGAAACACCCAACACAAAAAATTATTTTGGATAATGTTGTTCTATCTTTATTTCACATTTCTTCTCTCTTTCTTTTGCTTTGTTTGTTTCTTTGTTTAGACAGGGTCTGTCTCTGTAGCCCAGGCTGCCCTCAAACTTGTGCTGCTCCTAGCTCAGCCTGCTGGGATTACAGATATGTGCCACAATGCCTGACTCACATCTTCTTCTTCTTCTTTTCTATACCCTGGAAGGAACTCACAACCTCACCCTTGCCAGGCAGGCAGTTGTGCCAAGAACTATGTCCCCAGCCTCCCTGACTCATATCTTATCTATAGAAATAAAATTTTTACAGAGGTAGAATGCATGCTTTTCATTCAAAGTGAAGCTGGAACCCTATCCTCTCTTGGAGGTTCCTAATCTGCTCCAAGGATGTGACTAGAGCTTGCTCTAAGTTACACAGAGGAAAACTTTTCTCAGTCTTTGAACCCACTGTTTTGGGATTGAGAAAACATAAAATCCTGTGTGGTTAAGAAAGAAAACATGTGTAAATACCCAAAACTCAAACTTGATATGTATTATATGTGTAGACTTTATAGATTACCTCCTTGCCCTGGGTCAAATCATCTGGAATCCTACAAGGATTTAAAAGATAAAGTCCTCTCTGTTGTGGTTTACAACATATAACAAACAGCACACAAAAGAGAGACAGCGAACACACATTTTGAAAAAGACCTTTTTTAATCAGGGGGGAGCAGCAATGCTCTGGCTTCAACACCCTCCCCAGGAATCTAGGGTAAGTGATTTATTTGTTGCTTAAAGCCACTGTATTTATGAAAAACAGCCAAGGGCTATGAACTCTGCAGGGCAGGGACCAAAGGTGAGGGGGAAAGAGGGACAGAAGTTTTGAAATGCAGACTGGTGATAAGGGCGGCTCAGACTTATGGGAAGTCACAAGTTGTTTTTAAACCCTGCATGGCAGCTGTTTCAGTTTTAAAGGTTTATTGAAAGTGGACATTATTTATACCGTGTTCATACAAAAATACAAGCAGTGTTTCCCCAGCACCTGTAGCAGATGTTTAAGGGGGAAAACTGAGCTCACATAACCTCAGGAATCATAAACATGCCACCTTTCCCAAAAGAATCCCTCTCTGTACGGCAGTCCAGCCTCCTAGTTCATGCCGGATCTCCTCTCATGATCTGAACTTTGATGAACTGCCTCTTAAGCCACCTAAAGCTATGAAACTGTCAGGTCTTGTGGACTAAACAGGTTCAGTGGTGGTCGGTCTCTGAAGGGCATGCTCCAAGGAAAAGCAGAATGCTTTCTTAGAAAGTAGTGACTCAGAAAGTGGTTTGTATACATCAGAACCGGCTCAGACTTCAAGTTCCTGCCTACTAGAAATGGAGGGGAAATAGCGTTTCAGAAGCCTCTATCTGGACAAGTGACTCCCATCAAGGACTTTCCAAAGAGTGTTCCCCAGGTCCTCAAGGTATCACATGGACTCATGAAATCTTAGAGTTTGTAATATGCCAATGCATATATTTTCCTTTCTGACATAAACAGATGATTTATTTACCTGCTGGATTCTTGTTGGTCTCTCATTTAAAACATGTTTTTCTTCTCATTTACCTTATTTAATGTGGTCTTGGTCTGATTGGTTACTTTGACTCATTTTGCACTGTTAGGAGTCAAGTCCAGGGGGAGGGAGTTCTGTGGTTTTGTCATTTAGACATGGGAGACGGGAGATGGGTACAAGGGCAGCTTGGCCCAGGTGAAATAGTGCACAGGTCTACTCCACGTGAAGTTCATTTCTCCTGTGCTACAAAGCACGAAGGACTCCTGTGGTCTATGAAACACTTCTGTCACTGTACAATCTGGTCTGGCATACATGATATCATCAAAATTGTAGTGATATGTAGCTGACCTTTTCACAGAGCTTGTAATAAGAGAAATAACCTTCCAGAGTGCATGACACCAAATATTGCCAAAGGTGGGTTATTAGTTGATGATGGAGAATCCATAACTAATAAACGATTTTTCTTTCCAGCTCTGTTTAAAGATAAAATCTCCTTCCTCAAATTTACCTCCCCCCAGAATCTTTCCTTATATTAAAAAATAAGGTATTCAATGGCATTTTTTAAGGCATAGTAAGAAAGACTATATTCAGGGCCATCACTGTGGGCACAATGTCCACAGCAATGGAATTTGCAGTGTGGAGACATTAGACTCAAGTCTCAGTATAGGATGGCAAGTGGGACCTTACAGTAAAGAGGCAGGGTGGGGGTCAGTGGTTGGAAAGCACCTGAAAGGAAATACCAGAGGTAAGAGGAATCCTGGCTAAACCAACCTAACAAGATTCTTGGTGAAGACCAGCAAGTGTGATTACACATTGGAGAGGAATTCGATCAGACATCAAAGGCAATCAGATAGTGGTTTCTTGCTAAAATGACTTAGATAGGTTTTCACTAAAACTAGATTTCACAAGGAAATGCATAGATAGGTCTAGGAAAAGTTACAGGAAACTGACTAAACTCTGACTGGGTAAAAACCCTTCATCATTCCTCAGGGAGCCTCACCCAGTAGAGAATTCTGTTCCTCATACAATGAGTGCACTTTCCATGGAATCTCTTAACTCAGCTCTGGCTCATTTTTGCTATGCCTCACACTAAACTTCAGGAAATGCTCAGTTTGGACAAGAAGAGATTAGTGCTGGAAATGATTTTAGAATCATTCTTAATCAACTCTATCAGCTTATGCATAAAGAGCTGAAGGGAAGACAATGCAAATCAGCACTAGCAAACTGATGTGAAAGCCAAGATTAGAATTTACATGTCCTGGCTCCCAGCACTTTTGAAAGCTGTTTCTTGTGTATAGGGTGCTCCTGTCACATTAAACCCATCCACCTTGGCACATGAAGGCAGATAAGGAAGGATTTAGGGAGCCATTCCTTACTTTAAAGTTTTAATGTTCTTGATATAGATAGATTTCCAAACAACTGTTTTTCCATCTCTCATTAAGGTTCTGTATCAGCCAGTTCAAGCCTCTTCCTTTTTGTAATCTTGGAACTATTTTTCCTTCTCTGTGTGTGGTGATGGGGCAGGGTGAGAGGAGGGAGAATAGAACCACCCTTTCCAAGATCTTTCTTCACACAACTCATCCTTTCAGGAAAAACCAGCTGTTGACTCATGCACTTAATGAATGGGTTATCTATAGCCAATTTTAAGAGAATGTTGGTTTTACTGCATTCTAAAGATATACCAGGAAAGAAAGAAGAAAAAGAAAGAAGAAAGAAAGAGAAAGAAAGAAGAAAGAAAGAAAGAAAGAAAGAAAGAAAGAAAGAAAGAAAGAAAGAAAGAAAGAAAATCAAGTTAGTACCTCATTAGAGTTTGGACAGTCACTAAAATTGTAAATACAAATTTAGATTTCTAATAACACAAATAGGGATAGACATAAAATTAGCCAAAATATATTTTCAGAAGCAGTTAATGGGAAAGAGAAAACTGGCTTTGGTGACTTTATACTTCTATAAAGCCCTCAGTATGAGTAAGAACAGTGGCTGGATTTTTTCCTCACATCCCCTTCCATTTACTTTTTGAAACTACTCATGATATTGCTTGGTATCTGATTGCTTTAATACAGTTGCTGGGGAAAGAGGGTAGAGTCCTACTCAACTGCTAGAGATGATTCTGAGCATCACAGTTTAAATCACTATTGTATAAATAACCCTAGGCTGTGGAACATCAGATTTTTGCTGTCTTGTTTCATCTTACAATAAACCTCTCACCTAACTCTGGTTGCTTTGCTACAGGGAGAAATCATAGGCAAAAACCTTTGCCACTGAAGAACAGAAACCAGGAGTCTGTTTGACTTCAACCCAATCCCTCAACCTGTCTTCTTTTTTGTTGTGTTTCTCAAAGGAGGTGCCAGATGCTGCCCGTCAAGGCCACCAAAGACTAGTACAGAAGACAGCACAGGTTCCTTTGTCTGTCACACACATATCCACCAACTGATCCTCTGAACTTATTTTCAAATTGACCCCAGAGGTGAATGGCAACTTGCAAGAAGAGAGCAAAGCTCCATGGAGAGAAAAGTAGGCCCATGTACCGCATAGGCCAGAAAAAATACTGAGTCAAATTACACCTCGTGAATTATTTACTCTATTTCTCTTCGCTAAATCTAAGCAAACATTCCACTTGCATCAAATTGACTCCAGGAGTTTTAACTGTTTATTGTAAAATCAAGTGCACAATAGTTCTTTCATGAAACATTTAGCTATGTGTTTAGCACTAACAAATATCACACATATATTATGAATGCTTCCTTATTATAAAGCTAAACATTCATTGCATGAAACTTTAAGCTCTGTATTCCAAATCATTATGAACAAGATGTTTCCTCTCAGGCAATTTATTCTGGTGATGTGGAACCTTTGAATAAATAGTGACGCTAGTATTTTTAATAGCTATTTCCCACCACATATTGCAAAGGAAACATTAACAAGGACTGAATTCATAACTCGTCATTGTACAAGTCCCAGATTTAACAACATTTATAGTAAACTATAAATTATTTTATATGCGAATGTTCTGCCTCTTGGATAATTTCATTTGGCTGCATGTGCTCTACCTTATCATTTTGAACAGAAGAGATACCCTGTCTACAAAACACCTTTTAGCAGATGCTAAAACAACACTTCTGAAGCTAGAAGGGCACATGTCTGTAATAATGAAACAAAATTGTTCTTCCTCCTTGATAAAATGAGCTTCTGAGGTAAGACTGACGATAATGTTGCACTAAATAATCATTTTCTCTCCTCTCCTGTTGCTCATTCCTTGATCTGTTTGGCTTCCTATGTAGCTGTAACCCATTCTTGATTTATCCTATTCTCTCAATGGTTATTAATATCACAAAAGACTATTTGGTTTTTTGGTTAAAAGAGTTATTACCTTCTTTTCTGACTGTGATAGTCTCCCAACAAGAGATATTGTATTTAAACAGTTTTTGCTAACAAATGAGGATGCATTGTCATTTAAAAATCTCTATGTAAGATCTTGAACTGGAAATACAACTTTTTAAAATTAATGCTTAGTGCATTTTTGTTCTCAGACATGTTTGTTACTTTCCTGCTCGTGAAGGATCACTCAAAGTCATAGTACATCACATTTGGAACAATGGATGCAATGAAGAACTTCGAAACAAGCCAATAGTAAATCCACAATGGCTACCATAATATGTCTTGCTGTCTTTTAAATAGCTGCTCATGCCATCAGATTTAACATAATCAAACAACACAAAAGAACATAAAACCCAACCCTGAGGCCTTGTTTTCTCCCTCTTCAGTCCTGAATGGCACTGACTCATGGAGAGAGGCTTGAGTCTAGCTCTACATTGGGAAATATTTCTATGTAAAAGGTGATTATTAAAATGCCCCCACCAATATCTACCAAGTGGAACAATAACAGCTCTTCAGACAAAAATTTCTAAAAATGTTCTAGCAACAGAGAAGTAACATCTTTATACAATAATATGAAACTGTTATGACTGATAAAATACATAACAGATGTTTGTGCTGATCTTCATTGCTCATCATGATGCTTTCATTGCCCAGAAATGGAATGGAATTGGGGAAAAACTTAAATAAATATATATATATATATATATATATATATATATATATATATATATGATTTTTTTTCAAAAGAGATTGATTGAACACCAGTAATTTTATTTCACATACGTATTTGTCTTTATATATTCTTTGGATACCACATATACAAGTGTATTTATTAGGGCCAACTTAAACATCTATTAATAGATACTGATGAGCTAAATTCAGATATAGCCATACATTGAGGTATTATGCAACCTTTAAAAACAATGAAGTCAATATAAACACAGTGATAAGAAAAGAACTTCTAAGATTGTGCCTTTAAGTAAAAATTATCTGAGCACTGAGGACACTATATTCCCATTTAAGTTACAAAGAAAATTAAAGTGTTTATACACACACATACACCTATACACCTGGTTGTAGTATATGCATCAAAAATGTGTGATGACATACACAAAATCTGATAATAGCATCTAAAGGGCTGAGATGGGAAAATTCTTTTTCATTGTATTTTTTGTATTACTTATGTTTTTATTACACTCATTTATTACTGTTCCTCTTTGAGTGAAAAAGAATACTTAACTGATGGATTAATTGCCCAATCCTTTATTTTATGAATGAGAAAGCAAAGAATAGAAATCATTGAAGTGACTTAACCATGCTCACGTAGTTAATTTAAGATCATAATTTATATTTTCTGGAGCTGATTTCAAGTCTGTATATTACCTCGCACTTGTAGCAGAGTTGTTAACAAAATAACAGCAAGAATTATCATCATGATATACACAATTTAGAGTCATTGAGATTCTTAGAGTTCCAATAATTTCAAATGGGGCAAGTTATTACTCAATTAAGCACGAGTTCTGGTGAAACTTGGGGATATTAGATGAAAGCAAATGGTAATGTGAGTTCACATTATCCACCAATGTCACTCAGAACCTAACACACATGCCCTCATGGTTTTTACCTGGTTAAAATCTCAGTAGACTCCTAAAATCAGTTGATCACTGTCTTAAAAAAAATTGAGACAGACAGAGACAGATACAGACAGACAGACAGACAGACAGACACAGAGATGCAGACACAGAGACAAAGAGAAATTCAAAGAAAGAAAACATTTATTTTATAATACGGTTTTGGAAATGCTTTTCCTTGAAGTCTACTCTTACATTTCAGCAAAATCCAAGATATTTCAAATTCTAGCTTGGATCTTGTTTAGATGTCATGCTCAGCATCGTAACACATGCATTTTATATATGTACCACAGATAAGCCAGTGTGATTTTTAAAAACTGTTTATTTTCTAGGTTTCTGTGAGAGTTTTGGAAAATATTTGCCTGATGATAGTATAGTGAAGAAAAGATAATGGGAAGGAAGGAAGGAGGAAGGAACAAAGAAAAGAAGGAGAGAGAAAGAAAGAAAAAGAAAAGAACAAGAAAGAGAAACAGAAAGAAAAGAAGGAAGAAAGAAGGCAAGAGGAAGGGAAGAAGGAAGGAAGAAAATGACAATAGTTTTCTTTGAATTTTGATTTTGCCACTTTCTAATTAAATAGTCTTGGGCATGATGGTCTCTAGGCATCCAATTTTCATCTCTAAAGTTAGAATAATAATGCAGGTTTCTCAGGGCTATGTAAAGAACTGAATGAGATAATATGTGTTGAGTGTCAAAAATAAATGGTGTCGAAAGTAGATGCAAAGTAAAGTTCATTTCTTCTCTCCTCTGTTCCTAGAATAAAACATTTAAAAGGACATTTAAAAACATCTAAAGAGAAATTTTATATATTGAATCAGGATATTTTTTAAAAAAATAGCCTGAATTGGGACTGGGGATTTAGCTCAGCAACATAAGTGCCTGCTTGGCAAGTGCAAGGTTGTGAGTTCGATCCCTGGTACCACAAAAAAAAAAAAAAAAAAATAGCCTGAAATGGAAACAAACTCAAGTTATAAGTGTGGGTATTTTGTGAATTGAGAATAAATATACTTCATCTTGATGAAGTCATTGCTATCAACAGAAAGGACAAATCACATGCCTGCATTTTCATGTATGTCTTGTTCTTATCTTTGCTTCCTTGTTTGCAATTAGCAAATATAAATTTATAAAAATGATTTGGAGGTGTATAATTAAAATTAAGGAAAGGTAATTTTACAAAAAGTATGTGAAAAGTGTTTTGATAATGAGATTGAAACGTAAGTAATGTCTTAGGAAACAGCTGAATAATTTGACACTACACCTGAAATATCTCTGGTTATCAGATGTATGCTATATATGCTACAGCTAATATCCTAGTGTTATTTTTTAATAAGAAATAGCTAACATTTGATTTGCAGTATTTGTACAGTTGTTGAATATAGTGTACACAGAGTGAGCAGTCTCTAAAGGCCCATAGTATATGTATAAATATGTATGATTATTTATGTTTTAATTACCTATTACCCTATGCTCAGTGAGCTGAAGAATATATAAGTGTCCTGGTGTATCTGACTCAAAAAATAAGGATCTTATATTTGTACTGGTCTGTACTTACATGCATAAAGCAGTGTATTAAAGCTACTGAGGGAGTGAAAAATATTGGTCAATGTTTATTTGTTGAGAGCTAATACTCCAGTGAGAAAGAAGCATGTATGCTGGAAAAAAAAGGCACATATAAAAGGGGGAGAGAGTATCACTAAATATAAATTGAAAATAAGATGAGTGTAGTGACACGTGCTTATAATGCTAGCATTTGGGAAACTGAGGCAGGAGGATGCACACAAGTTTGAGGTCAGCCTAAGCAACCGAGTGAGTTCAAGGCCAGTCTGACTATATACAGAGAGACACTGTCTCAAAAAAAAAAAAACCAAAATTATCTATGTTTTATTTTTGTTTGTTTTTGTCTTTGGAGACAGAGTCTTGCTGTGTTGTTCAGGCTGGCCTTGAGCTCACTAGATAGCCCAGGTTGTCCTCTAACTTGCAGCGATCCTCCTGCTTCTGCCTCCTGAATGTTGGGATTACAGGCATGCATCACCACTCCTGAATGGTCTTTAATATATGAAACCAGTGACACAGTGTGTCACATCAAGTGGCGACATGATGCAGCATATGATACAGATGTGCTGCTTTTAAATCCTGTCATAGTACAGCGTTTAGCAGTATACTCCTGTTCTGGAGTTCAGTCAATGGACACAAAGGAAAAATGATTTCAGGATAATAACAAAGGCAATAATTTCTTCAGCAACATGTTATTAGGCACAAAGTCCATGAAATTCACTGCCAGCTTTTTTCATGAGGAACTAAAAAAACACATCACTGTTATCTTTAATACTTGATGTAAATGATATTCATTCAACTATCAACTATGGTAATGGTAGAGAGAGCAGTACCACGAGAGGTATCAAAACATAATTCCAGGATTCAGAGAAAGAAAAAGGTCTGTAATAAATGGATTCTCAGGGACAGGGGTTTTGCAAAAGGCATGTATAACTTTTGTAGGTTCCTATGATTTTAATACATATGGAAGAGAAAACATAGTCGCAAGGGTAAGAAAGGAAGGAATGTAAGGGAAGTAACAGTAGATAAAGGAACAGATGTAAGTAAAACGGAAGAGTATGAAGTTGCTCCAATACCAACAAGTATTAGAAAGTGGTTTTTTGTGTTGTGCTTTAACAGTGATATTTAAAACATGCTACCAGGTGAAGCCACTGAAGGTTTTTAGGATTTTTTAAAAATCTCAGTTGGAAGAATTTTAGGACAGTTGTACTGGCATTGGAATGATGACTCACTCAATCGATCGGGAGGATGGAATCTAGGAGACAGATTAAGTGGAAGACTTGTAATAGTTCTGAAGGCCGTCACTGTGGGCTGCAACAAGGTCACAGCAGTGGGGAGGCGGTGACTGGTGTGACACTGCTGTGCTAGGACTTGGAAGGGAAGATGAACAATCCAAATATGGAAGGAAAGGGGAAAAAAAGAAATCAAAGATGACACAAGGACTTTAACTTTCCACCGTGAGGGAGCAACGTGGTCCAGATTTATCTCACTGCCATAAACAACCAAAAACGGAACAAAATTATGAAACAACTGTCTTCAGATGTCAGACAATTGGCAGCACAAGACTGTAATCTCTGGGGGGAAAAGAGAGAGGAAAAACAAGGTGAATCCTTCCATTTTACTGGCATTCTGCCTGGAAGTAATTTGCAAACCTCCAGCTCAGGGGAGGAAATTCAAGCAGAGCTTCATAGCACTGCTGAGTCTAAGAGGCAGAGCTCACAGTTCAGACCGGCAGACGTAGCTAAAAATGGCGAAAGAGAATTGTGGGAAAGAACTCTAGAACTTTGAAAGGGGTTTTCTTAACTCTTTGGCTGAATATCAATTTGTGCACAATCTGTGTACAAACTCCACAAGAACAACTTCTGGGGAAGAAAACAATTGTCATGAAATGAGAGGTTTTTTTAAAAAAAATAGTCTCAGAATTCACATAAGGGAGAGGGATCATTTTGATTTTCACTGGTTGGATTGCAGCCAGAAGATTGAAATTATATTTTACTAGAGAACTAAGAAATGACCCTCAATTCTTCTTAAAGGATAGACTAATGTTGACCTGTCCTTAAAAATATATCGTCTTCCAGAGGAATGTGCAATATTCTTTAAAGGAATACAACAAAACCCAGTACTCAAAAATATAAATTCTCAATATGTATGCCTCACCAAATGAAATAGCTTATTTGAAGAAATTGGAAGACACGCCCACACTAAAAGAAAAACTAGTCAACAGAAACTAATCCAGAAATTAAAAATACAATTAATTGACATAGGCAGTACAACACCTATTATAAATAGCCATAATATGCTCATGGTTTTAAAGAAATAAACACAAGAAAGTAGAAGATATAAAAAGACTATATATAAGAAATAATGTAAAAGTGAAAACATGATAGTGTCAATAGATGAGCAAAGTATTTCATAAAATTTGACTGACATTCATTATAAAAGCTTTCAAAGACTATGCATAAGAGAAAACTTCCAAAGTCTAATGAAGGACATTCACAGAAAGAAAAAAAAACATGGCTAACAGAATAAAAGAAATCCTAGACAATTTCCCGTTAAAATTTGGAGCAAGTTGAGGATGCCGCCTCTTCTGTTCAACATAGCACTAGAGGTCTTATACAAAGCAATAAGGCCAGAAGAAAGAGAAAAGTGATTTAAATTTCCATCTCAAGAAAAGATACACAGGTTGGGAAATATAGGTAAAACTTCTTTATTTACATCTTTTGGGTATGTAGAAATATTAAAGAATCTAAACAAGAGCTGATAAAATAAATTACTTCAGCAAAGCCAATATACAAAAACATTTGTGAATTTAAATTTCATTAAAAATGAAAAAGCATGTGCAATGGCATCAAACCTGTTACATGCTTTGGAATAAATTTAAGACAATATGTGCACTATCTGTACACTAATATTCAAAACCCTGATTTTATATATATAGATAGATAGATAGATAGATAGATAGTACTGTGATCGAACTCACAACCTTGCTCTTGCCAGGCAGGTGCTTACACGACTGAGCTAAATCCCTGCCCCCTGCTAAGATATGTTAAAGAAGACAAATAAATGAAGAAGCTTACCATAGTCATGAACTGGAAACCTTGGCTTTATGAAGATGAGAATTGTTTCCAAATTCATCTGTACATTCAATGCCAGTTCAAATAAAATATCAGTAGTTTTTCTTGTAGAAATTCCATGAGTTAATATATCACATACTGTTATCTTAGAAGTAGTTGCTCAAGTTATAGGGAACATCAGGATTATAGGTAGTGGCCAAAAACAATTTACAAGTATACAAGACTGGTTCAACATTCAAAAATCAATTAATATAATCCACAAAGCAGTAGTATAAATCACATCATCATATCAATTAACACAGAAAAGCATTTGACAAAAATTCCTACCATTCACAAACTGTCAGTAAACTGTCAGAAATAGAAGGAATCTTCCTCAACTTTGCAAGGCATTTCTACAAAAACAAACAACAATGAGAAACTCTGCAGATAATATACCTAGCATTGAAAAACTAGATTTCCCATTTTAAAAAGAAACAAGGGAAACGTGTGCTTACCACTTCCTTTCAACACTTTGTTGAAAGTTCTAGATAACTCAAAAAGACAAGAAAAATAAAGAAAGGGCATACTTACTGTGAAGGCAAAAGATAAAACTATCTTTGCCAAGATGAAAAGATTGTGTAGAAATTCCAAATCAACTGACAGGAAAACTACTGAAACTGACAAACAATTTTTGCAGAATAAAAAAATTAATACTCAAAAGTTATTTACTCTTTGAGATATCAATAATAAACATGAAATTTGAGATGATAAACAAAATAACATTTAGATTAGTTTCTCCAAAAATAAAATTCTCAGTTATGATTCTAGTAAGACATGTTTAAAATCTATGTGAGTAAAAATGCAATGAAGGAGGGCAAAGAAGTTCATGTTCATTGGTAGGAAGACTCAAGATTATCAAAATATCACTTTTGCTAAATGTGAGCTATAGATCTGATACAATCTTGGGCAATCAATATCCCAGAAAATTAATTTGTGGTCAGCGATGAACTGATTTTAAGTTTACATCGGAAACAAAAGACCCAGAAAAGCTAACGCAATATTAAAGGAGAAAAGCAAAGGTGGAGAATTGACACTGGCTGACTTCAAGGTTTACTATGAAACTACAGTAAACAAGATAGCGTGGTATGGACAAAGAATCGATAAACTGATCAGTGAACAAAGCAGAGCCCAAAAGTAGATTTTTTAAAATGCAGTAAATACATCTTTGACCACAGAGCAAAGGCAATAATGCAATAGAGAAAAAGTCTTTCCAACAAATGGTACTGGAACAACTTGACAATCACATGGAAAATCAATCAGTCAGTCAATCTAGACCCAGATTTAAAGTTTTCCTCAAAAATAATTCTAAATGAATCAGAGTGAAAGACTATAAAGCATCTAGAAAATAAAGTAAAATCTAAATGACCTTTGATTTAACAGTGATTTTTTATACAAATCAAAGGTACAGTCCATTAAAGAAAAAAACTGAACCTTGACTACATTAAAATCTGAAGCTGAAAATCTGTGCAATACATTGTGAGGAGAATGAAAGTACAAGCCATAAAGTGGGAGAAAATATTCTTTGTTCTAAGGACTGTTATGAAAAATATACAAAGAATTCTTAAAACAATAGAAAGAAAATGACCTGTTTTTAAAATGGGCCAAAGATATTAATAGACACCTAAACAAAAAAAGATAAACAGATGGTAAATAAACATACCAGAAGATGCTCCATACCATATTTCATCAAGGAAATGCAAAATAAAATAAACAGCAGCAAGGTACCAACATAGAAAGATGAGAATGGTCAAAATCCAGAACACCGACAGCATCAAAAGCTCGTGTGAATGTAGAGCAGGGAGAACTCTCACTCGTTTTTGTGGCTTTGCAAAATGACACTTCGGAAGACAGTTATCAGTTTGTTAGAAAACTAACCACGTTCTAAACGTACGACCCAGCAATCACACTCTTTGATATATACCTAAAGAAGTGGTGAACTAATGTCCCCACACAAAGCTACATGCAGATAATTGTAGTGTCTTTTTCTTGATTGACAAATCATGGAATCAATAAAAATTTCCTTCTTGTAGGTGAATGGATAAACTGTAGTTTATTTATAAATAAATAGCAAGCGGTACAATAGTTGATCATATAGAAAATAGGTAACTACCCAAAATTTTGCCAACTAGTTTTCGAAGTGTGTGTCCCACTATATGGGCTCAGTGATGTCCCACTGTATGGGTTCAGTGTGGGGAAAAAAACATAAGAAGCCATAAAAGCCAGAGAAAAAGAGTAAATGAACATTAGACAAGAACTTATTCCAAAATGCCACATACTCTGAGTCTAACTATATGACATTCTGGAAAGACTAAACTACAAACAGAAAGGAGATCAATGGTTGTGAGACTTTGGGAGAACAAAAGGATGAACAAATATAACACAAAGAATATTTAGGATGGCAAATACGTATGATGGAATACAATTTTAAATCTGGGTCTAGATTGATTGACTGATTGGTTGATTTTCCTTGTGATTGTCAAGTTGGTCCAGCACCATTTGTTGAAAAGACTTTTTCTCCATTTCATTCTTTAAGATGCAGGGCCTGATCTTACTGCCTTGGAGCGACATTTCAAGGCTTCCCTGTGTGCTGGGTTTCAACCTGCGCATGCACTAGTCCCAGGATTCAATTCAGGCCCCTGCCAGCTGCTTGGAGTTCGCTGGGAGTGGCTCAGTTAGATCTGCTTGGACCTCCATTGCATTATTGCCTTTGCTCTGTGGTCAGAGATAAATTTACTGCATTTGTTTTTGTTTTGTTTTTTATCTATTTTTGGACTCTGTTTTGTTCACTGATCAAACTACTCTGTATAATACTGTAGTCACTGTACGTCATTATACATTGGTCCAGACCTACAGAATGTAAAACACCAAGAGTGACCCCTAAGGTAAACTATGGACTTTGGATGATAAAAATGTGTGAATGTAAATTCATCAATTATAAGAAACATTCCACTCTGTGGGCATGTTGGTAATTGAGAGGCTATACTTATGTAGGGGTAGGAGATATATAGGAAAATATCTGTATGTTCCTCTCAATTTAGTCACAAACCTGAAAATGATTTAAATGATAAAGTCTAGGTTTTTTCAAGTGTATAAGCTAAAAACTTTATAAGGAAAATTATACAAATGGTAAATTCAAAATTTTCTGAGTTACAATGATATATAAATTGGTACCTATTTTAATGATTTGACTTTTATGAATTTAAAACTTTGTAATGTCAGTAAAGAGAAATCTTTAAGAAAACAAAATGCATTGTGATTCTATTGGAAATCCACTAAAATGCCTAAAATTAAAGTCTATCAATATCAAGTGTTGATGAGGATATAAAGCAACTTATAGCTTAGAGTTGGAAGAATAAGTAGGATGGACACTTCGGAAAACAGGTAACAGAGTTTTGAGTAATTATGTAACTTCTGCATGATCCAATCATCCCATCTCTAGCTATTGACCCCAAAGAAATGAAAGCATTTGTCTACACTGATTCTTATACTGACGTGTTCCTAATGGCTTTATTCATAGTCTACAGAAACTTGCAGCACCCTAGATTTCCATCAGCAGGTGAACTTTTAAACAAACCTTGGCATACAACTCCACAGTAAAGCAAAACAAATTATTAATCTTTACCATTTTGTGGATGAATTTCAAATTACACTAGTTGGAAAAGAAGACACACACAAAACAATAGATTTTATTTACAGAAAACTCTAGGAAAGGATCAGTCTAATCTTTAATGACCAAAATGACAGATCAATGGTTGCTCATGGTCATGGTGAGTGCTTGATTGTGTCACAAGGGAAATTTTTATAATGATGGGAAATGTACTTCTAGACTATGGTGGTTGGTAGATAGGTTATATACTTAATAAAGGAATGCTTTTTTGGTATGTGAATTATACCTCCATCTAAGCCAAATACTGTAAAGAAAGACTTTAAATCTCAGACAGTGATGGAAGAGGATATTTTCTATACTAGGAACATGCTGAGCTGGAAGTGCTGTTAGATCATTCAGGTGAAGACACCCACAAAGCAGGAAAGCTGGAGTTCTGGAAGATGATCAAGGCTGGAATGTCACCTCAGAATGACAGGAGTTAGCATCCTCAGGCTACATGAGTCACCCAGAGAATAGAGAGATGTGAAACACTCAACCAAAGCCAAAGCTATTGGAAGAAACAAAATCTATGAGCTACAAAGGATAAGAGAGAAATTAGAGGGGAAACAGCCAAAAATTAAAAGGAAAGGGGAAAAAAAAGTAATGGAAATAAAAGGAGAAACTCAAGGATGTATACTAGGAAAACAAAATCAGATCAAGCAAGCCTGGAAAAAAACTTAAAAGAGCAACAGCACACACCATCTAGATCTTCTTATTTGACTTTCAAGAAGTGTTTCAGTGATTGGTCTGAGTAAGATAATATACTGCAGCAAGGTAAAAAGCAAGTGAGTAGAAACATAAAAAAGTAAGCAGTGATCACTCTTTGCAGACACCCAGTGCTAAAATCAGAAATAGAAACACCTATGGCTTTGGGGATACAAAGATGAGGAAAACATGTGTTATGGTTGGTGGATTTTAACATGCACTAAGAGTTTCTAAGGCAAGGGGAACTGTTTAAATTCCCCTTGGCAATGGTTGATGAAATAAGATCCCAGAAAAATGTTGAGTAGAGATAAGCCCTATAACCAAATGAAGGAATGCACTTCCAAAATATGCAAGATCTTTACCAGTCTTTCGTGAATGTGTTAGAGAACTAGACCACATTTGTAAATGTTACACAATTGTAATCAGTGTTGGAACTAATGAAGCTCATCAGAGAAGGTAGCTCCCAATTCTTGAGTTGACTTTACCAGCGACTGGGTACTTCTATTGGAATGACAGTAATCAGCATTCTAAAGGTACATAAAACCTTGAAGACACACACTTTCGTGACACCAAACATTGAGACCAATGGTCTTAAATTAACAGATAAGAGCATTTAAGTTTTGGACTGGTTTTTACATGTTGAGGCCTACAATGGGCAGACTTTGTGCCAAGCAACCAACATATAAACCAGAAAACAGGTGGAGACATAGGTCAGGATAATTATTCTCCAAATTTCTTTCTTTTTAGAACAGAGGTCTACCCCATCTTTTACTAAAGCCATAGCTCCCACAAGGCAGCTCTATCCTGAGCTAAAGCCATAGTTTCCCAGGAAGTGGTTCCCTTCCTTGACATCTTTAGGAGTTTACTGCACCTCTCCACCTTCACTTTCAACTAGAGTTCTCTGGGCATCCACTCAGAATAAACTCGGTTCCATTCTCTTGAAAGGAGTGCTGCCTGATTCGCACCATGATCCCGAATGATACATAGCATAATTTGATAACCACGCTCATACAATTACAGAATACACAGACAAACAGTGCTTTAACAGAAACTTTGTTTTCCCCTTGATTGCATACTTCGGTTTCATTTTTTCATAGAATTTTCTTATATTCTTAAAAATCTTTAATCGATCATACTTCTCTGCTGCAAAAATGTATATAAAGATCTAAGAGTTTAAATTACTTCATATAACACACAAGACAAATTACATATACCTATTATCAAATGTTTTTCAGTATTGGATTATCATTAATTATTAATCTGCAATTAATCAGACAACATGAATATAGCATAAAATTTCACTTAGAAATGATTAAATGTTATATATATATTGGTGCTGGGGATCAAACTCACAATCTCACACTTGCCAAGCAGGAGCTTATGCCACTGAGCTAAATCCCCAGCTCCATGTTATACCTAAATTTGCTTTTGCAAAAATACTTTTGCTAGAGAAGAAAAAGCCTTTCCCCCTCCCCAATTAGCGGATGTTCCCAAGAATGAATATAATTTATAGCTGGAAAGAAGAGTTTCAGAGAAAGTTGACAACAACAAAAAGATTGGGCTACAGGAAGTTAAGATTGAAGAAGTTGCATTATTATTTTGTCAAGAAATTTTGGTTTTTAATAAAATAGAAAAGATTAAGAAAAAAATTTTAAGTTCATTAATTAATGTGAGATGAATTTTTTAAGAGTGGAAGCTAGAAGACATTCCTTCAATAAATAAATAGAAAAAAGAGTAGGAAAGAGTTTAGTAGAGTCCCAGAAGTTAGGGTTTAGAGAAGGTGCATAGTACATAATCATCTGGCAAAAATCAATGGAAACTCTTTTTCAGAGCCATGAGTTAATGTTCAAGAAAACATAAATGTTTACTCAACACTAACGTATGTTCCTTTTCTAGAAAATACAGTATTGCTAGTTTGGAAGCAAGTCTAGAAATTTCATCTTCTCCTCTTTGATGTTATACGAAACAGGCAACCGGACCCAGAGGCCACGACTTTAGTAGGCTTCAAAAACCCCTGCAGCGCCCTATTGCACTGTGCGCACTGAGTAACGGGACCCCAGGAAGATGCAAGATGAATAAAGATTTTCTAGTGGGTGGAGGTGGAACTGAGAAAGGGAAGCTATGAAAAGTGCCCTAAATCTGTTCTCAGGCCACTCGGCTTTGGAGAAAGTATGTAAAGGGATAGCTAAAGGTCTGGGAAACGCTAAAACATTCTCTGCACCCCCAGTCCAGGGCTCTATCCCTCCCTGGGGAAACTTTTGCTGGCCCAGGGGAAGATGTCAAAGTATGACCAAATTAATTCCAGCATTGCCTGGGGAAAGGAAAGAAAGTCACTACTTGGACAAATCATTCTGATTTACATTCTTCTACTTTCTTTGGACAGTTTCTTTTTCAAGGCGGCTATTACCAAAGAGCCAACGAAGTATGAAACTGTTGAGAATGTGAAAACGGATCTTTTGTATATTCAGAGGTTGAGTCTACATAATAGAAGAGTGTCAGATGTTTTGTCTTCACATTGCCAAACATCTGGATTGAATGAAGAATCAACTAAATAGACTTGATGTTCGTCTTGTTCCCTGCTTCAGGGTGTCTTTTACTCCTGCTGGCTGTGAAACAGCCTTCGATATCAGTAGCAGGTCTGAACAGAAAATCAACTGTCTGCACACAGAAGAAGAAAAGAAACCCCACCCAGCCTTTCCAAGAACAGTCTTCCTTTCCATTCTTCTTCCCAAACTCTCTCAGGGACTTCAAAGGTCAAGCCAGGTCACTGCACCTGATCCATCAGCAAAGGGCAAATCAGGTGCACCCCTTGCCTGCCACCACCGTATTCCCTTTCAGGTCTACTTTCGGGATGCCCAGCCACCCTGCCCCCTGGCAACCTCTTCACCCTTCTGGTCTCGCAAGAAGAGAAAGGGAGGCAGCTCCAGGTCTATCTGAGCCTCACGTTACACAAAGCAACATAATGAGCTGCATTTTGTTGAGGGCTCTCCAGGTCCCCCAAATCTTTCTCAAATGTGATTGTTTATAAAATGTTTGATAAAAATAAATGATGCTTTCAATTTAAACAAAATTTCACACTGTTACTGGTTTTAATAACAGTTTTGACAGATGAGATTTTCATCATCTGTTTTTTCTTTGTGAAGCCTTCTTCAATAAACTAAAAATGCTTTAAACTAACAGATGTGACTATAAAGTAAGGCTTGAGTGTGAGACATCAGGAAAGAAGGCTTGTCAAATGCTTCAGCATAGAAATTTAATCGTAGTGCAAGCATCTCGTGGAGATCAGGAAAGTCACCAACCTAATGGTTGTCGACCAACATGTGAAGCCAGTGGCAGTCCAGATGCCTTCTATTCAGAGACTCTCTCTCTGTGCCTGCTCCTTCCTCCCACTTTCCCCCTGGATCTCATGTGTTTGATGATTCCAGCAATGAAACACCTATTAAGATGTCATCCCAAATGTGTTGGCTCTGATGCTGATGTTTGACAAACTGATGATTCACAATTATTTTTTTCCATCAGCTTAAAAAATCTGAATTTTCAATGATACTCTGTTTACAGTAAAAAGTTAATTTTGTCAACTTTAGAAATGTAGATACATAGCTATGTGTGGTGGTGCGTGCCTGCAATCCCAGCACTCGGGCGGGAGGAATGCAGTGCATTTGAGGTCAGCTTGAGCTACATAGTAAGTGCATGGTTACTACGAAATATATAGAAAACCCTTTCTCACAAATATATTTTTAACAGAGTTAAATATTTAAAATTAAATTTACTGGTTTTGAAAATCCTTTCTGGCCTCCAAGATAAAACAGTCTAATAACGTTTTTTTCCCTTTTTTGTTTTGTGATGTCTGTTTTAAGCAGTTCTTCTTGAACTCTATGCAGTAATCAAAACAAGAAGTTAAGAAATATTGAATTGCATTTCTGCATCTCCTAATAAGATAGATAGGTAACTTATTCTTATCAAGTAACTATTTAATCCTCAGTTTCATAGTGTGCCCTGAGATGGGAACATAGCGTTTGATTTACTTATCCTGAGTTGCTGAATGAGTGATGTGTTTCTTCTGAACTCATTAGTCTTCCTCTGTGGCTCTATTCACAGGCCCCGGAGACCCAAACACTGGGCCACCCCTCACAGGAGCTAGAATTGCTTCCTCTTATCTGAAGAGTATCCAAGGAAGCTTTTCTGCCAAAAGAGGTATTTCCAAGGATTGTGACACTTGGGGTTCTGGTAAATCTAGAGAGCAGAGGCAGCTTTGGCCAGATTTCAGCCTGAGGCATGCTGGGAGACCTTGAAACCAGGCACTCTATGAAGCAGGAAAGAGTTGCCATGAAGTAGGATGAGAAATCTTGACTTCATTCCCAAGAGTGGCCCTAAAGGAGAGCTAGTAGATAGATAGTCTACATCCAGCGTTCAAAAGTCATGGCAAGATGAGGCTTGATGTGGCAATCATTTGGACAAACAATATTGGGACAGAGCCCCCCCGAGAACATATTGTCTATTTGTGTTTTCTCGAAAAAAGGCAAGGTCTCAGCTTGTGAGAGAAAGCCTTGGAAGAGCCAAGTATCTTCCAGCCCGGGGCTCTGGACAGAGTAGCCAGGCTAAGAGTAGGCTAAGAGTTGAAGCAGGCAGGGAGGGAATCGATGATTTGGGCCGAGATCTGTCAACACAAGGTCAGGCCAGGCAGAAACACTGTGAGTCAGGCTTCAGGGCTGATTTCTGATGAGTAAATATGCACCTTTGTGTGCTGACTCCAGCTAGATCACGAGCTCCTCTGAGAAGAGCCACTCTCTGGTCATCTTTGCATTTTCAGCTTCCATGTAATGTCTCACACAATGGGAGTTTAGCATGTGCTTCTGAAGGAGTGACAAAATGAAGCAGAGGGACAAAAAAATAGTGAATGAATAAACGTGAAGCTGCTGGAAAGTATGGGAGCATGCAGTCCTACCTGGTGTTTTGAATATACTCTTAGAGTACAAGTCTGCCTTAAGATTATAAAGATTATCTGATGATGACAGTGACATGTCTTTCTAAACCTGAATACTGAAAGCTTAAAATATAACCCTGTGCTTTTATCTTTTATAGATTTTCAGTTTATTTCTTACCTGTCAACTCTTTGTGAGACATGTCCTATGGTCAGAAACAGAACTATAAAGAAGATAAACGTAGTGTTAACTATGTGTATTAAAGGACTTTTTTTTCATTCCAACATATCAGAAAGTAAGCATCAGTCTTCTCATCTCTGTATTTCTAGGCTCTGAAAGAATATAGATCTGCCCTTCAGTCTTTCCATCCCCAGTCACCTCTCAGCTCTGCACAAATGCTCATCCTTTCTCCTATCATCTTTTTTAATTTAAGATTAAAAGGACACAGAAAAGAGAAACAAAAATCAATACAGATGGACAAACAACAAAAACCAAATACAATAGCAATATAGGTTTGCAAAACAAGATAATAGGAATTCGACGATGGTTATAATATTGCATATTGTTAATCTTCAAGAGGGTTGCTTAGATTAACAGATATGGACATGTAAAATGGATCTAAACATAAGTATTAACTGTTCTTTTCCAATAACTTATACAACTAGTACTATAGTCATTTTAGCTATCATATATATATACATATATATGTATATATATATATACACACACACAAATTTGTCTTTTTCCTGTCATCTTTAACTCTCCTGTCTCTTCCTATATCTGTACATATATTTTTACCTTTGTGTATTCATCAATCAGCCATTTGTTCATTGATTGGTTCAATAAACAGTTAAGTTCTGTGCTAAGGACTATCCAGCTGTTGAGTATGCAAATGTGTGTGTTTGGGGAGGGCGGTAAAGATCATCTTTGCCCTCACAGGTATGCCAGTACATGGAAAAGACACACTCATAAAGACATATACCAGCTGGGCATGATGGCTCACACCTGTAATCCCAGCACTCAGGAGACTGAGGCAGAAGGATCACTGTGAGTTTGAGGCTAGTCTGGGCTACAAAGTGAATTGAAGGCCAGCCTGAACTCCATAGTGAAACCCTGTCTTAAAAAAACAAAAAAAGGGCTGGGGATTTAGCTCAGTGACATAAGCACCTGCCTTGCAAGCTTGTGGTTGTGAGTTCAATCCCTGGTACCAATAAAAAAAAAGAAAAAGAAAGAAAGAAAGAAAGAAGAAAGAAAGAAAGAAAGAAAGAAAGAAAGAAAGAAAGAAAGAAAGAAAGAAAGAAAGAAAGAAAGGTATATCACAAGGTAATGTATTCCATCACACTCTTTACCCCATGGATTACTTCACTCTCACTCTATTTAAATTTTCCCCATATAATCATCTTGAGCCCTATCACCTGAGGTCATTGTTAATCAGATGAGTCCTAGGGAGGGTCTTGGGAAATACACAAACCAAACTCCAGAGTGACACTTGCAGGGTTTTCCAAGACAGTCCCCAAAAATTGGCAATGGAAGGACACCTGAACAATAAATGACTTCCATTACCTCACAGGCAGAGGGGCTGGGCATAGGGAGAACTATTTTTTCTTCTCTCCCTATTTTTCCTCTCTTTTACAGTACCTTCTTCCCCTCCTCTTGCCTTGCCCCCAGGAATCTATAATTGGATCTCTAAACCAGATTAGTCTCTAAAAGTGGGAAAACTTGCTCAACAAGTATGCCTCTAAACCTTAGATTTTCACTAAGACCAAAAGATTTTCAAAATTTTTTAGCCTTTGCTTTGGATGATTCACTGTCTAGGCATCTAGTCTTAAAGCAGAAAAGAGGGAAAGTTGCAGAGCAGGAAGATGCCCCCAGGATACTAGAGAAGAAATGCAATGACACTGCCCACAGAAAAACACTGTTATCATTGTAGATATATTTACATATTTAAATAAAATCCTTCTACTTTTTGAAAGTAAACAATGTGTTACATTAAATGAGAAAGGCAGGAATGGGGTAGGGCCTGATGCATTTTCCAGGACACAGAGCCGGGATGATGGCAAAGGTTCTGTTCTTGTGTGTTGCCATTCTTTTATTTCTGAGTTTCATGCATGGACAGCACTTTCTCTTTACCTCTTTTTATTTTATTACTTTTTTTTTTTTTTTGGTACCGGGGATCAAACTAACGACCTCACACTTGCCAGGCAGGTGCTTTTACCACTGAGCTAAATCCCTGGTCCTACCTTTTTACCTTAACCTTTCCAACCTTGCTTCCGTTTTCACTGCAGAACTGAAACTATGCTCATAAAAGTCACCAGCTGCTTCCTACCTGGTGAATTCAGAGAACATTTCTCTACACCTTCCTTCCCAAGCCTGAAGACGCCACCCTTTGTCACACTGATATTGGTGTCACCACAAGGTTATCAGCACCACATTGGCTTAATCACTAACTAAAAAGAACTTGAACAGCACACTTTTGATAAGTTGGCTGTCAAAACAATAAGTATATGTTTAGAAAGATTTTTAAATGTTTTTTCAAATTATAATCTTCCTCTACTTAAGGATACTTTCACCTGGTGGAACCAGAAGGGTGGAGAAATCATCTCTTTCCCCTACTGATCATTCATGAGTTAACTTTTGGCACCTATGACCAAATGTCTGAGAAAATCAACTATCAAGCAAAAAAGATATATTTTGGCTCATGGTTTCAGCAGTTTTTGTCCATGGTTGGGTGGCTCCATTGCTTTTAAGCCTGTGGTGAGGTACAGCATATGAAGGAATGGAGCTGCTTACCCCATGGCTGCTGGTAAGCAGGGAGAGAGAAGGAAGGAGTCAGAAAAAAAATGCCTGAGGTCAAGATAGAGTCCCCTAGGGTATACCACCATGACCACACCCTCCAACAGGCCCTTGGATATGAGTTCATCAATTGTGGTCATGATCTAATCTTCAAAAGCCCAACTTCCTAACATGTGAGCCTTTGGGGGATTTTTTTATTCAAACTACAATGATAAAGGTCTACAGAAAATTCCTGGAGTCACATAACCTGAATTCTAATCTCAGTTTCATCAATTTGTTTTCCATCCAACCTGAACAAACCACCCAGTGGTTTTGTGCTGAAGAGCAAGGAGAATTCTTGTGAGCAATAGTAGCAAATGAAGCTGACAGATCCCAGACTAACAAAGCTGAAGCTTGAAGGTACCCCTCGCGGGGTCATCTGGGTTTGGAGGAACCTACACAGTGACTTCCCAGGGGAAGGCCATACCAACCCAGGATGAGACAACATTCAGTGTATCTGGGCCTGAGGAGTTGCTTTTCTCTCAGTGGAGCTACTGTACCCAGGACAAGCACTGGGAAAGAAAGAGTGAGAGGCAGCTACAAAATGGTGACTTCGGTGGAGAAGGAGTCTCCACACAGACGTTTCCCATCCACTGATGCCTGTAAGGAAGGCTGTTGGTCCTTAAATGGAAGGCTGCTCCTTCAGTGAACTGCCAGGTCTCACAAAACTCTCCGCCCAGTATGTGAGCATCAGCCTTCAATCCTTTCTGGGGCTTATTTCCACCACTGCAGAAATAAAAAGATGCCCACATTTTTCTCAGCACTTTGCTCCTTAAACAGACCTCTTCTTTGTTTACTTGAGGAAGAAACTTCTTTTTAATTGAGCAGAGGAGGCTCCCTTGAAGTTTTCATTTAAGATTAATTTTACTAGTTAATATATCAGCATACAATGAAATAACTTTCCAAAGCACTTATTTATCATGATTGACCAATGATAATAGTCTCTTTTGCTCTTTTACATTCCACTACATTTAAATTGCTGGGCTTTGTTTGGATTTTTGTTTTATTTTACTGCTGTATTCTTTGCTAGTTCAGAGCTCAGCTTCTCACTCTGTACTCACCAGGAGTCCCTTCAGTCTCATGACAAGTACTGTGAGCCCCACATCAGTGGCCTTTCTGGTGTCTGGTGCCCACTGGTACTCCAGTTGTTTAGCCCAACACCTTCTAAATTCCCTGGTTGGACTTGAGTCCAGGCTTTCCTTCAATTCTTTGCAAAGAGAAAAGAAGACAAAGTGAACGTCTCTTCATCATCTAACTTGCACCAGAGTCTGTGCTGACATTTATTTTCATCAATATCTCTGTTTCTCAGATTATAAAACCACAGCACAAAACACAGACCTTACCAAAGGCCACACAGCTAATAACATGCAAACTGGTGAGATCAAGTTATTTAGTGAAATCTTTCTGACTCTTAAGCCAGTGAGTTTTTATTTTTATTTTTTTTACCATATTTCTTCCCTTGAAAGTAAGGCTAACAGTTATTCTTTCATTTCACTCAAGAAAAAAGTACCCTTTTGTTTTGCATTAAATTTAGATTTCACATTCTTTGGACTATGTTTGTTTGTTTGTTTGTTTGTTTTTAAGACAAGGTCCTACTTATAGTTCATTCTGGAGCTCAGGATCCTCTCAAACTACCAGAGTCGTAGGATCACAGGTATGTGGTTGTTTGCATGTCATTATGATCACAGTATACATCACCAGGTTCTTAAGACTATTGAATGCCTTGAGAAATTCAATAATTTATATTCAGAACTAATTTGTTAAATTTAACGACTACATCTTGAGAGCTTACCTAGTACTAATAGCTTTTCAGGGCCTAACTGGCAAAAAAAAAAAAAAAAATCAACATATATTCCCAGCATTAAAAAGATTACCATCTTTTTTCCTGATTCCAATATCTTCAATACATGGTCACACAAAACCATCAAAGTCTCACTAATATCTGTTACTTCGAACTCAATCTTCCCCACAAGGCACTTACTCCAGTGCTCATTTTTCTGCACTTTAAACTCATAGCCTAGAACTGCCATACTGTTGAGTTGTTCTCATCGTCTTCTGTGGTTGATGTTATCTCTCCAATGACATCATAATCTACTTAAGTGCAGGGATCACTGCTTGGAATCACTCTCTTTGGTCACACACAAGACAAGAGATTACTTCTTCGGTTTTGAACGCAAAGAACCCTTTCTCTCAGCATAATTTAAAGGACTTAAAAGACTTGATTGGTTTTAAGAATTAAATCCAAGACCAAAGAATTTTCCTCTTAGTTAAACATTGTTAGCTTTGTTTCTTACACAACAATAATCACTGAAATTTACAGTAATAATCTCACTTTTAAAAGGATGCATAAATAGAAGGAGGTAGAGGAGAAAAAGAAGAGAAAGTATTGATAGTCCTATGGCATCAAAAGTTTAGTTTTGATTCATTTTAATTGTTAACTATCATCTTGGTTTTCCTTTCACTAAATTGCATCAATAATTTTCCCAATTAGACCAAAAGTGTATTCTCATTATCTTACCATTTCACAAAGCTGTATGGCCAAATCTTCGTGTAGTTTACTTGTAACAATGATGCTCTTACAGTTTTTCACTTAGATTCTGAGTGTGAAAAAAGAAAATAGGAAATGTCTTACTTTAGGCAAAGCTGCTACCTGTGACCCATGGTCTACAATAGAACAGAGCAAGCTAAAAAGACCCAGAACTAGACTTTCATCTCTTCACTGAGATGAGAGGACCAACACTGATAAGTTTCAGGGGCTAAGAAGCTCAACTTGTTCTCAAGAATACAGTAGCTCATGGGGAAGGCAATGGCTCTGGTACTGGCCGGGAGAAGACATAAAGAGTCTGCTTTCTATCACAGGATACATCTACTTTCCCCTTGCTGGAGCATGATACTACCTGACACCCACAATCTAAAGGAGAGATTTTATTTGGCTCACTGTTTCAGGGGATTCAGTACATGGCCAGCTAGTTCCCAGGCAGAAACATCATGGCAGAAGGGATTGACAGAGCAAAGCTGGTTAGTTCTTGGTGGTCAGAAAGCAGAGCAGAGGAGCAGCAGTCAGAAAAGAGAGGATGAGAAACCAAATATAGCACCCAAAATAATTCCTCCTTTACTACCCAGACATACCCACAAGTGTACTCCACCAACTCCTTGGGTGGCTCTCAAGCCAATCAAGTTGACAGAATCAAGTTTAACTGTTACACATGCTCATGGGTGAGCTAAAGTAACGGAAGACCCAGGAGCAGGCAAAAGTAGAATTCCAGAGAGGAAACCTACATGACAAAAGTTAGTAAAAAGTGGATGGGTCTTACTTCTTGAGTTACCTTGTTTAAAGACTTGGAAGAATAAAACACATCTGCACGCCTACATAGACTAGAAAACAAGTGAGTTCCTGCCCAAATCATACCGATCAAGGGAACAGGCTAAAAGTCCAATTAAGCAATTGATGTGATGTGCAGTCAGTGTAATTTGGACCTTAATATTTCACATAGACTTAAGCTAAGTCATCTTGTAAGTGAAATTAAGTGGCCCTCAGGAGCCCAGAAATTCAGGTAATTTTAGACTCCAACTTAATGGGACTATTTTTGAATCATGATGCAGTAAGAATGAGAACGTGAGAGTCAATGGCGTGATCCCACCCTTACAAGGACATTCTAAGTAAAGCCTTCCAAAATCTTCAACAAGGGGTTTAAGCTCAGGGGCCAAGGTAGAAGGAAGTTTCTGACACCACAAGTTCACGCTGCTCTTGCCTGCTCAGGAGACCAATCCAGCAGAGAGTTCTGCCTGTTCAAATGTGATGTAGTGAGGTCAATTAGTTGTTTTTCTCTTCTAAGGATACAAACAGAATAGGATAGTGCAGGGGTCAGCAAACTACAGCCCACAACACAAATCTGGTCCATCATGTTTTGCTTTTTAATAAAGTTTTATTAGAAAGGGCCACACAATTCACTGATGTATTATCAAAGTCTGCTTTTGCCCTACAGCTGCAGAGTTGAATAGTGACAGAGGCTGTGTGACCTGCAAAGCCTAAAATATTTACTATATGGACCTTTGCAAAGAAAGCTTGTCAACTTTCAGGACAGTTGATAGTGGAGCGAGATGGCTGTAGTTAATTATCTATGTTTATAATTTACTAAGCATATAACTTACAGAAAATCATTTTAACTTTATATACTTCCAGATCTCAGTTTTACATAACTTCCTCCACAGGATGGTTATAAAAATCCAATGCCATAATACATTGAATGTGACTAGCACAGTGTTTGGCATGTGGAAAGTATTATATAATAATTAACAACTATTGTTGTCAATCAGGCAATGGAAATTTCAGAATTGTATACACCTAGATTTATTTCTAATATAGTACCTGTAAGACAAATGCTAATGTACCAATACTGGCACTGGCCAGAGTCAGTTGAATCCAGATAAAGCACTTGCTTTTAATATTGTCAATATAAAAAATTTAAGAAGATTACTTATCATTCTTTATTGCTGAGAATCTCTATAATATCTTGTAAATTGTTTTAAATGGCTGCTTAAAGTTTTCTGTAGGATTCTGTCTAATGCAGACAAGGGCTGTGAAGAAAAATTTACATTTCATCAGTATTAAAAATTTATTAAAACTCATGAAAATGTATTTTATTGTGCTTTTTTGATGTTTTATATTACAATCCCTGAGATATACTTTGAAAAAAGTTGTTTCATGGCTGCAGTTTAAATCTTAAAACATCTCAAATTCTGTCTTCCACTCAGAATGCCATTCATTAAATTCTTTCTTCTAAGGAACCATAAATGCAGTAATCTAGGCCCTGATAAAGGCTATAAAGTTGTCCCATAGGATACTTGGGGTGGAGAAAGATGGAACATTAGTGTCAAAGAAGCATATTATTTGATTCTCAATATAATTAATAAACTCTTTCACTTCCCCACAGGAATCAGCTAAATCTCCAATTCTTATTTGTATTGAAGCAGAAGATTTAGTTACTTACCTAGCAGAAAAAGGAAAAAAGATCTGAAAAACGCTTTAAGTATTTAGTAGTTTAAACCCTGCATAAATTGGAGATTTGAATAAAAAATCAGCCCTGGTATTTTTCTATGAAAATGGTGAACAGAAGGAATATATGTGCTCAGAGGAATAGCGTTTTATGCCAAACATCAATCAACCCGGCTTTAGAAGCCTATTTATAATACTGTGGGGGTTCTGGACAGTTGTACTTCACACTGTGAGGACCAATCCATGACATTAGATAGTGAACAATTGAAGTCTTTACAAATAATTAAAACTCTGTTTGAAAATGGAGATGTTTTCCACAGCTTTCCTGTGTACGCACGATGTCATCGATATTCAAGAGTGTAAATATTGACTAGTTATTGCTGGTAGCCAGAAGGAGCAAAATCCCCTTTGAAATAATAATGTGGAGTGTGTGTGTATAACATATACATATGTATGCACACACATATGCATAGAGATGTTAAATATATAGTCATATAGGGAGAGAAAATATAGATTTCACTTTATATGACAGTTGAATAGCTATACTTTAAACAACCTATGTTCCCTGCCAGTGCAGTTCTAGTGTGAGTATGTATGTATGTATGTGTGTATGTGTATGATATGCAAAGAAGACACAAAAATATTTCTGAAATTTTTTATCTGTGATTTCTTTTTCCTTGACATGATAATGAGTGATATTATAAATCAGTGCATCTTTTAAGTTTTACCTCGCATTGTTCAACTGTAGATCTAGAACTCTACAATTTCAGAGCTCACAGAGACAGAATTAATAATCTTGTCTGATTTCCGTAATTTTTAAGCCTGCTGTAAGTCCTTTTGGGGTAGAGGCAAAGTATGACAAATACATGGATTAAAATCCTGGAAATGGCCCCTTAAATTTGACAATTTTTTACTGAAGAGACAGACTTGAAATTTTTTAGCTTAAGCAAATTCCTCAAAATTATTATTTCAATTTACATATTTAGCAGAGCATGTTCAGTAGAGCAACACCAGCACACAAGGGCAGTGGAAATTCGAAACAACAAAAGCCATTACCTTTCTCCCATGGAGCTCCTGATTCAGAGTCAGAGGTAGCACACGTGTTTGTAGGCTTTATCGATTTAAGTAAAGGGTTCATTGGGTGGCACAGACAATACACGCAAACAAGAATTTGAAAAGGGAACAATTTGTGCGAGTGAGAAGTTGACCAGGAAAGAGGTGAGTGTCCCCTCGACGAAGCGGGCTGTAGATGCTGGATGGCCCAGTGGAAGAGATAATTACATGGCAGATGACACGAAAGACATTAAAAAAGAAATAAAAAGGGAAAAAACTCTAAGTATGCTGCAAGAAATAAAAATCAATGAGTGCACAGTTATGAACTAGGTGAATTAAATCTTGAGTGGGTTTCAGTATTTTTGCTTGGCTTTGTAAGATTCCCACTCCACCAAAATCACACATATAGGATAAAGTGAAACAAAAGATCTGCAGAGACTTAGGAGGTAATAATGTGTTTTGTTTTTGTTTTTTTTTTTTGAGACAGGGTCTCACTCTGTAGTTCAAACTGGCCTTGAACTCACTATGTAACTCAGGCTGGCCTTTAACTCATGGTGAATCTCCTGCCTTAGCCTCCAGAGTCCTAGGATTACAGGTATGTACCACCATGCCTGGCTGGACGTAATAATGTTGACCCATCCATTTTAAACCATATTAAGGAATACTGAAATTTATCCTAGTGTTTATTTGCTCAAGCACAGACAGGGATCATGTTTCATATATTTTTCTATACTCTAAATAAACTACATACATGTTGCTAAATTGTTGAAAGCCACTGTAATTAATATATTCTGGTAAACTGAGTGGAAATTTCCCCACCACCTTTACTGATGACTGGAGTTCACAGAAGTGCTTGACCTAAGTGTTAAACACTTCACTACAAATTATTATTGGGATAAGAGGTACAGTTCAATTAAGGGCCCCATTGGTCAGATTGGCTACTAGATTCCCATGATATCCTTATGATGTCTATTCATACAAAGAAAAGTATACAAAAATTAATTATATTAATAAATGCAGGCTAACAGAGAACAACTCTGGACAAAAAGTAATCCAGTTTGATTCCATGAATAATCCCAGCCCCAGGTCAGTTTTCAAATCCCCACTTCTAACTTTGCAATGTAAACATGTTCCCTGACCAGGCAACAGTGCCTCTTAAGGTGACAAATCAAAATCAGGCCTGATGCCTGGAGTTCTTGGTCTGAGACATTTTGTTATCAGCATGGAAGTGAACCTTTCAAAAGAAAATGATCCAGGTAATTTGATTTCATTTTCCTAGGGTAGTGTAGACTTGCTTCCTTGTTCCTTTCAATCGGCCTGAATACAGGAAGGCACCAGGGGGAGCTCACACATCTTTCTTCTTTTTCTCCCCCTCTTGGAGAAGGTTTGCTCCTGTATCCCAGCAAAAGGGTGGGTCACAAACAACAACATACGTGCAATGATTCGCTAAGGTAAACAAAGATTATCCATTCTGTAAAAATACTCTAGATTGTTTTTCATGACCGCACCGCATGTCTCATATTGGGCACACCTAAAAATCCGCCTTCAATTGAACTGGTTTTAAGACACTGCCCTGGAGACTTCCGTATCAAAAAGACAGAGAAGCGACCAGAGATGTCCCTGTCTGTGTCTTCGGGAGCAGAAAGACAGAGAGAGTCAGAGAGACAGAGACAGAGACAGGCGGGGGTGGGGGTGGGGGTCTCTTTCCTTACAGTTTAAAAGGGCAGTTTCCAGAACACTCCACTTTGCGTCACAGTGGAGAGTAATGGGAAGGATTTGGCACAGCGGGAGGGCTGAGTTTTTTGGTTTTCGACATTGATCAACGGAATCCATTCTTCTGTTTTTAAGGAAGGGAAGTAGTTGCTTTTTTTCTTTTTCTCTGGGATTGAAAACCTAAGTCAAAGAAGAGAAACTCAAAATATCCAATTATCTCTGTGATATCATGCTTAGTGAACAGAGTCATGGCACGGAAAGTGCTGAAGAGCAGAACAATCCGCATATTTGAGTTCCTGATTATGTATTTCTGCCGCTGACGGGCCAGGTGTGCAGATGCTGCCCTAAGTAGTGAGAGCTAAGGGAAGGAAAAAAAAAAAAAAAAAAAAAAAACCTCCTGCTTCTGATACCTGATCCCCACAGAGGGCCTTTCGCGCAGGGCTTTAAAGAAAGGATACTTCTAATCCTACGTTTCAATCTAGAGATCACGACATCATAGATTCTTAGCCCTGAGAGATACTTCATGAGGCCAACGGCTCAACTCTACACTTTAAAGCAGATGAAATATAATCGCTTTAAATTTTATTTTACAGAAAAATTCGTTGAGTTTCCAAGAGAAAAATTAAGAGCCAAGGTCACTGCTCAACGACTTTGCTGCACAGACTGAAAACCCATGCCGTTGCCCAGCCCCGCCTAACCCCTCCTTAGAGGACTGCGAATGATGTTTTTCCTATCCCACGTCTAAAGTTTGAACTATGGGCCACCCTAAAGAGGAACCAGATGAGTCACCAGACAATGCAGCCTCATGAAAGTCGAGGTAGCTCAACACCTGGGGAGGCGCTGGGCTCCATGATACAAGCGCGGGTTTGTCCCGGGAGGGAGGTGGCTTTGGGCCGCGGGCAGCTCGGGCCAGCGAGGACACCGCCACCCCTTGGGTGCCCGCTGCCAGGTGCCCGGGCGGAGAGGCCGCTTGCAGAGGCGGGAGGCGGCAGCGCCAGTGGCCGGGCCGGGGCCCTCGGCGTGGCGCGGGGACGGCGAGGGCGCTCGGGGCGCGACTTGCGGGCGGCCCGCGGTGCGCTCGGCCGCCGGGCGCACGGGGACGCGGCGCGGGGCCAGGGATGCAGGCACCACGGCCGCGCGGGGACCGGGGGACCGGAACCGCGCAGCCGCCGAGCCGGCCCGGCCCGGCCCGCGCGGGACGCGGAGCAACGCGCCGCAGGCAGCGTAGGCGGCGAGGTGCGGATCCCAGCAGCTCCGCCTGGGCGGGCGTGCGTGCGGGGCGGCGCGCTCAGAGGGACGGGGCTTTAACCGCGACACGGCCCCAGTGCGTGGCTCGGACTCTTTTTTTTTTTTTTTTAATTTTATTTTCCCCTACAGGGTTCAAACATGTAAAATCAAAATGCCTAGGACTCACACGTCAGTGCAGCAGAATTTCCAGGCGGCTGCGGCGGGCGGCTGGGGACCGAGCACCTCTTAGGCACAGCTGTGCACATCACTCTGCCACCATCTGACCTACGGGAAATGAAGTCTGAGCTCTGGAATTCGATCGGCCCCACGCACGCTCTTGCCCCGAGAAGTCTCCAAGACAGGACCATCATTCTCCACTCAGAGATTATTTAGGGAGATGGCCGGGATGGGTTAGGTAGACAGATGACAGCCCGAGGGGAGATGGGGAAACTTCACTGCAGACACGAAAGCAACAACCGTCTGGGAAGAGGGAGGGGGCAGAGATTATCCCTGAGAAACCCGACCCTCGCAGAGCCACTGGCATTTTCCAAATCAGTGGGTGAGGAGCAAGAGTGTGGGGAGGCTTTTCCCCACACAGGATTCATCTTCCTGAAACAGCCGTGAGTGGAGTTCAGCTCCTGAACTTCAGGATTTTAACCCCCTACATTTTTGGTTTTAACCACCGAGAGTAATTTCTTGGAATCAAATCAGTAAAGAACATGTCCATTAAATATTACTGGGCAGGAGAGATTCCGTTTCGCCAGCTTATTGTATCACTGTCCCCAGAAGCCTTTCGGTGTTGGCCTGCACGGGAGCCTGGTACAGGTGTCAATCCACCAGTTGGTGGCTCGGTGGCTCGGCCTGAGCAGACCGGAGACCCCGGGGACTGCAGCTGATTCCTGATGCACACTAGAAAGCTGGTTTGGAAAAAGCTTCTTTTTTCCCCTTACTTTCAGCTTACTGCTTTGACATTGTTCCTTTGACCAGTGAAGGCAAATTATGCAATTTGGGTCCGTCATTTGTTGTTTAGAGTCTTTTTCCCCCCTTTTTTTCTTATTTATTTATTTAGGGCCAGGAGGTTGTCAAGGTAAAGGGAGATGAAAAAAAAAAAAAACTTACCCAAATTTTCTAAGGTCTTTTATGGCGTGATGTGCAATGGAAAGATTGTAAAACACAGTCTCTCAGAACAGAGTTAAGAAACAGGAACTATAAAGTGACTTAGAGAAAAAGAAGAAAACAGTACACAGTGACCTTTAAATTGAGAATTTAAGACTATGCAAAGGACAGGAGCCCAATAAAGCACACCTTCCTGAGTCCCCTCCCCCTTCTTCCTCCACCCCCATCAGAAACTATCCTGGCATTATCTCATTTAATTCTCCCGCAAGCCTAGTGGTAGGGTAATAGTTTTAATTTGGGCTTTTTCAGATGAGAAACTTGTATCTTGGAGGCCGATAGTCAATTGCCTGAAGGCATACAGCTAGTTAGGAGCAGAATTAGAATTGATTAAGGGGCAAAGAAGAATTCCTTGAGAATTAGTGTTTTTTAAATCTGGATTCGTTACAGAGGGAACCTGGGAAATGAATTACCTTCTGGGAGGATCTTTAGATTAGTGAGGAAATGATGTTAAGCCCACAGAAAGACAAGCCCATGAATTTTGTTGGTGTCTATTATGTCGTTTTGGAAAAGGTGTGACAATTTGAGAAAACCAAATAGTGCTTGAATTCATTCTGTCAGGTTCTATTTGAACTAATAGGACTACTAGATGTAATTAGGTAGATGCCCGTATCCTTTAGGATTCTTGTATTTTTTGAAGAGACAACTGAAGAGTTTCAGACTGTTTCAAGTTTAAGAATAATTCGGATCTTGTTTGGAAAATAGACAAACTGTCAGGTTTAAAAGCCATGCAAAAGGTACTCCCCAAGTATTGACCCCACCCCGTGAGAGGGAGAATGGCTTTCCAGTGCGAAAGACTGCTGAGAACATGAGCAGTATGGGTATCTAGCTGACTGATCACTGGCAACTTTAGTAACCTTTCTGGGCTTCACCATTCTCATACACAAAATGAATCAAACAGACAGTCGCAAGGTTATTGTGACCATAAGAACATAGATGAACTAAAGCCTTTAACAGAGCGAAAGCCTACTGATAGTAGATGCTTAAAAGTGTTAGCAACATCTAATGTGATTCAAGCATGTGAGTGCAGATTTGGAGACAGTGGGAACAAACCAGAGGCTGGCCTGGAGAACCGGAGCTCAGCTCTCCAACATTTTTGCCTGGGGCTGGCTCTGGGGAAAGCCATGGATTTTCACTAGTGTGTAAATCTACAGTGACTTCCTTTCAAGGACAATTCTTAAGAGAAGTAAGCGATGAAATCTCAAAAGGTGGAGGAGAGTGATTATGAAAGTTATCTCCATGTCGTGAATCTTTTTTGTCCTTGAGATCAAATAAGGATACTTTGAGAAACTGTAAGAAATCGAAGTTCAAAGTGCCCCTGTGTAATTTTTCAATTTTTAATAATGATGCTAGAAGGAAAACAAAGATGTTTACATCCTTTTTTTACTCTTGAGCTGTTAAGAAAATTTTGTTTCTTCAGTGTTTTCTAATAGAGACATTTTAATCATTTTTAAAACCAAATGTAACATTTGTGTTTGAATAGAGTGGTGAAATTCTGCCTTAAAAAGTACTATAAAACAATTCATCAGAATGTTTTCATGCAGTGTTTTCTACCAAATAAAAGGAAGATTAATTTTAGAGATCTTATTTTAAAATTGATTTTTTTCATATGAAAGTAATACAAGCTCAGTTGCAGATAACAATATCAATGGAGAAAATAAACTATAATATAGATAACCTTTTTCCTACCCCTAAAGGTTAACCACTTTTTAATATGTTAGTGACTACATTGTAATCTTTCTGCATTTTAAAAAACCTTGGTAGGAACTTATTATGTATAAATTGTGCATTCTGCTTTTTACATATATTTCCCCCTGTCACTAGAAATTATGTTACAGATCATTTTTAGTGACTGTCTGATTTTATATCACATCAATATAACATAACTTTTTATTGTTGAATATTTGTGGGCCCCAGTTTTTGGTATTATAAATTATGCTAAAATGAAAATCTGAAAAATGAAACATAAATCCTTGAAATTGACTATGTTGCAGAATACATTTCTATATATATCTCTAATGCTTTTGGAGTATATTGTCAAATTGATTTTTAGCAGTTGTAGCAATTTGAGCAACACTGGAAATAGTGCTACTTTCCCCAGTGTTTCCAGTAAAGACTACTATCATTGCCAGAAAAATCCTTTCTTATTTTATAAAAGATTTTATTATTTTCTTTGCATTTATTGGGGGCTACTATCATTAAATTGATTTTTCTGGTGCTGATTAGCCATTTTCTTTTTGTAAATTATTTATTAATTTCCTTTACCTACTTTTCTGTAAGGGCCTTCAGTACTTCTTTAATCTACTTATAGAAAGTCCTCGAATTAGTAATTTGTCAGAACTGTGACAATGTTTTCCCATTTTGCCCTTTTACTTTTCATTTTGTTCATGAATTTTAATATATAAATTTCTAAATAATTATCTACACAAATATATCAAAACATTTCTTGAGCTTTCCCTCTGATTCACGTTGTTCTGTGGAAAATCAGATATTCATCTATTTTTTCTACTTGCATTTATAAAATGAATTTTTTCACTTTCAAGTCCTTATTGCTTCAATGCATTATTGCAGTATGAAGACTGATACACCTCCCCAAAAGCCAGGCAGTTTTTGCAGTGCCAGCAATTCATCAATGAGCTCTTCTGGTGGGTACAAATGTACAAATGCAGGGCTGCTATTCACAGTGCCATAGTATATAGCCAGCACTACCCTGGTATCAACCAGTCAGCATGGACACCAGTTATTGATATCAACTTTAGCCAGGACAGGCATCAAAGCCGAGGACTAGTACTGCAAATGGAAGCTAGGAAGTTTCTATAGGGGGAAAAAGTTCTCATTGGAAGGACGATCTGTGCAATTGAACTTAATGTTTAAAGTGTTATTTGTAGTATTTGGAGTTTAAAGTAGTCCTGTTGTATTTATTCAACAAACATTAGTTAAGTGTGTATCATGGGCAGGCACT
>PVJX010016030.1:0-41299 GCA_004027295.1 Dolichotis patagonum | reverse complement strand
GTACAATATTTGGATCCACACTCACAGCAACTCTGCAAAGTTTGACTTCTAGTTTACCAGCAAATTTAGACATCCACACTCAATGGACTGGAAGAAGATAAAAAGCAGAAAGAGGTTCTTTGTACGGATGGTGTGTGGACCGGGTTGATCTTCTCTATTGTGAAGTACAGTATGTTCCATGTCCACTGGGACCCATCTTGTTCCCAAACAGGAGTAAGATACAGCCAATGGGCTTTGCCACAGGAAGCCTTCCAACTTCCACATGTCTATGTGCACTTTTCTTTCCATAAAAAGTTCACATAAGCAAAGGACATAAGCAAACATCCCTCCTGTGACTGTATCCATATTAAAGTCGAGAGTTGTGGGGTGATTCAGAATGGACTTCAAAAGCTCGACTCATAGCTCCTCACACTCAATATGTTAGGAAGTTCTTTGATTCTCCCCATAGTCAATATGCATAATACAAAATGTGAAGCAAAAGTAAAAGTAACAAATACTTCCATTCTGCAAGATGAAGTTGAGAAAAAAACTTTTAAACTACTGAATTCAATGGATTTTGTGATTAATTCCTTCCCTTCCAAGGGGAAAGATACCTTGATAACATTCTTGTATTGTGCTATCTAGTTTTTCTGAGGTTTGGGTTTGATCTAAATGCCCTTATTAGTATTTACTCTTATGCTAGACATAGAGCTCAATCTATACTTTGAATTAATTTTTTAAAATGCCATTGTTTCTCAGAACAATTTTTACTCTTATAAATTATATTTGGGATTTATTTTTCAATGGTTCTCTCAATAATTTGAAACTTTTAAGAGGCTTACATTCCCTAAAGATTCTGCATGAAAGTAAACCAGTTCCTGCCAAACTATACCATCTTTTCAACACTGTCAAAAATTGGAAGTTGCTAAGGCAAAAAATCCTCCTAAGTTTTTTCCAGCCTTCTTCCATAGACTTACTAACTTGAGAAATAAACTGTTTCCTTGGTCATTGCAGGCACAATATTACTAATTATTTCACCACAGCATAAAATAAGTCACTAGATTTTCAACCTGCTGAATATGTTTGTTTACCACCCACTTTATGAACATTAAGGTAATGCATGTTAGCATTTTCACATTTTTAAAATTACAGTTGCACCATAATTCAAGTTGTCAATGTTATAGTACTTAGGGCTAGAAAAATTGCAGTTTCAGTAGACTCTAAAATTTCAGTGTCCTAAACTTTGAAATTCTTTCTTTTTCTCTTAATATTCTCTCTGGGGACTGAGGAAAATGAGACACCTTTCCTATAGAAAGTGAGAGACCAGAAAGTAGTCTGAATTAATCTCTTCTGAACTAACAGTGTTTTAATAATTGGAGTGCTTGGTATATCATATGCTGTCTGCTTTTAGTAACTGCCTTTATTGAAAGGAAATGTAAAATTGCTCTTCTTTCATGGAGGGAGTAGTTTTACAATTAGGAGGAAGACATTCAGTAATTTCTATGAATGGGTAAAGGTTAGACTCTTACATTCACATACAAAGTGGGAGACTGAGGTCCTTCCTTGATAATTATATTTCAAAAAATGACCCTTGATTTTTAAGAAAGACATTCCTGAGTTGTAAAACTGGCAAGTAGCTATTAAAATATTTACAGCATACTTACAATCCCAATCCTTGGGAGACTGCTGGTAGGAGGTCTATAAGCTTGAGTCCCTCCTGAGGAGTTTAGGACCCTATCCTGAAATATTCAAAAAGCTGGGGCTAGATACGTAGTTCAGTGAAAAGTGTCCATCCCAAGTATTGAAAAGACTTACATTTCAATGAGGAAGAGAAATAATTTATTGCTACAATTTCTAATTAAATGGTATAAGAAAAGGGAAGGGAGGGCTACAGTCAGGAAGAAGTCTATAAAATTTTGTCAAGTGGAGAAATTGAGAACATTTTGACTTTGGTCCGTAGTTGCCTAGGGAAAAATTTTTATGATCATTTTACTACATTAATACTAGGTAGCCAAGATCAGTTTGGAAGGTTAACAAGAAGTATAAATGGCAGAGGAGAGTTCACTTGGACGTTTTTTAAACAGAGGTTATTGAAAACTTATTGCATATTGCATTAGGATTTGATAATTTCATGTACCTCACTGCAGAAGAAGCTACACAAGAAAGCTATGTACACAAAATTAATGGAAGGAGATTTTGAGAAGGGACATCTCTTTAACCATACAGAAAAGAATAAAAGAGTTAAATATAGACATATTTGAAAACCTTGCATCCCTCTTATGAAATAGCAGTTAGGCTAACAGGACATAATGAGAGTTTTAAGCTAGTAAGGATGAATGAGTGAAAAGTAAATTTAACCACAATCAATAAGGCATATCAAAGCAGCATGATACCTTTATACACAGTAGATTTTAAGAGAACATTGGAAAAATATGCATTATTTGAGTTTAAATATTTTAGACTTCTGAAAAAAACCCAAAGATTTGGCAATTTGTACAGAAAAGCATACTGTTTTTAAAATAGTAGGTAGCTCTTTCAATTTCAAAACCCTTGGAGAATATCCAACTAAGAACCAGTTACTAAATCAAAACAAACACTGTCCTGGGCAGAAAACTGTCAGAGCCAGTGAGCAGAGTTCACATGTTTCTGTGCATTCTGCCAACAGTGACCATAGGAAGTCACGGCCTGAGCTAACGTCACAACTGTTTAGGCACTGCCACATCACTCAAATAAATGCTCAGGACTTGCTTTTTTATATCTTAGCAACCAACTCAGAATCTGGATTGGATGCACCAAAATACCAGGTGATAGTTTCATATTTTAGTTGCAAGGGATTCTGGGGAAATGAATAGAACTAATCCTCCATACCTGTGGGTTCTGCATTCCTGGATTCAACCAACCACTAGCAGAAAATACTTGTCAGAAAAACTACATCTGTATGGGACATGTACACATGTTCTCTTGTCAGTAATCCAGGCTGACAGTTTCAGAGTTCTTAAGGCAATTCTGAAAAACATATTAAGATAATAATTGTCAGAATAATAATTAAAGTTGCACTTAATTTACTTTGTGCTACAAAAAGCAGAAATCTTATGACCCCTATTTGTGAGTTACAACACCATGCTCTCAAACACCATCATTTTGAAACTACATGATTAAAATTAAATGGTTACATGACCAAGTTAAAAAAAAACTGTCATATATCTCTACAGACTGGTTAGAAAACATAGGCAAGGCTGATTTTTTAATGTATAAATTTGGACAGCTTTGAGTAAAGGCAGGGAAACTTGACTCTGATTTTTTCCTGATGAAAGCAGTGCATGAAAATTGATTAAAAAATAAATTTTCCACAAACAAGTTTGTTTGAGAAGCAAGTTTTTGAGTAAAGACCACAATAGGATACTATTAAAAAATCAGTTATTTTCTCATAGTTCAAGATCATTAAGTTTACACTCAGGGTCCTCTTGCTACTCCATTAGTTCCCTTCCCTCTGCCCCTCCTGAATTGTGCCTAGGACATTACTCTCAAATGACACTAAACTAACCCACTTTAGTGTTTACCCTGAAATATAAAAGTGTAAAACATTGCCACTAAGATATTATTTATATTTTAAATATAAATAAAAGGAAGATAAGTATTAATAATTCCTAAATTTTCAGTAAATGTTATAAAATATTTTTGCTTAAAGGAATATGACCAGTATCCTTCAAATTATACAACCAATAGTTGACTGCCTCCTAATAACGCTGCTCTACATTTGTAAAACAAAGGGGAAGCACAAAGACTAGAAATAGAAAATAAGACCTTAAGTGATGAAGTATATGAGATTCTTCTCAATTTTTCTTTTAAATAGATTTTTACATCTTTATTAAATACATTTGCAAAGAGAATGCTATTTGATGCTTATATCAACCCCAGCAAAAGAACACAAAAAGAAAGCAAACAAGCACATGCTAAGCAGAGCTTCGTGACTGTAACAGGTAGTAATCATTACCCTAAATTTATAATTGATGCAATAAAGGCTTAAGCTCACATCCAACAATCATGTCCTGGAAATTTATCACATACTTCTTATTGAGTACTGTTCCATACATTGGAAGTGTCAGTTTGCACAAGAACATTTAAGTTGGACATGATTAACACAATTTATAGATGAAAAAATTGAAGTAGAAAAGTAAATGAATTCATTAAGAATGTATCTGGTATTGCCTATTGTATCTGCTAACTGATTCACTCACTATAATCCTCTACAGACCTCCAGATACCATTTCATAGACCCAGAGTCATGCAGTTTGCAAATGAGTTAACAAAGATTTTCAAATCTCCAAACACTACAAACAGTACTCTTTCTACAACACTTTGTCAAAACAATGACAAACATCACAGTGAAAAAGAAAAATTTAATTAGGCTGCTTGTCTGCAAGAGGCCAAACATCTGGACATTTTGAACAAACTAGATGACTAAGTGTGTTTGAAATGCGAAAAGCGAGTTTAAAACTATTATGTATAGAATAGTAACGACAAAGAAAAATACAGCCAGAATAAAGGCAGATTTATATTAATTTAGATGCACAGTGTATAGTACGTTAAGTCAATGTGTTTAATATGTAAAAATAATTGTCAAACATGTAAGCATTTACTAAAAAATTTAGAGTTCATAAAAAGCATTACAAATTCCAGCTTCTACATCTCTTCTGTAAAAAGTAATTCCTACCAAAAGCAATGAGGAGTCCCTCTCTCAGGACTGGGCTGGAAGGAAAAAGAAGAAAGGACGAAGAAGAATGAACAAGGGAAATAACCAGCCCTCGGAAAGTAATCCTGCCTCCTCTCAAGGACTGTTTTTTTCATTTTATTTAATGACTACTTAATCAAGACATATTAATTTTTTTCCTGAATGGTACAAAAAGTCAAGACAAACTAAATCAATTTGAGATCAAGTGGAGAATATTTTAAGGGTGGAAAATCTTAACAAATAAAATTGATGAAATGACAAATGCTGCAGCAGTTGAGAGACAGCAGAATATAAGAACAGCTTAAACAAAATATGTATTTAGGGCTTTCAACAAACATCTGTAAATGCTGAACTGTGAAACTGTCAGCCTTCAGGTTTAAATTGGGGCCTGGGGATCCTGGGGATATCTAGACCTAGGTGGGTTATGAGGCCTGCTCCAGGGAGTGCTAGATTTCCCAGGGAGAGCCGTGAAATTCTCAAATATATGTAGCACGAAGGTAATAATAACAATACATACGTGGTAATAATATGAAATCACAAACAAAGAAAGCATTAGCGCTATAATGCAAATTTCATTACTTGACACAACACCAAATACATAGCAGTTGTTCATCTCTGTGATTATTGATGAGGCTCTTGAACTTCCAAAATACTCTTGGGTACACATAGAAAACATCCAGAAATACTATTTTCTATTTCATTTAGCATTTATAGGAAAACAGTGTAGACTACTTAAAAATAATTTTCATTATAATCTGTTTCTCATCAATTCCGACATTAAAGAATGTACCTCCTTTTTCCGGAAATATATAGCCTGAAAATACTATGCTGCTTGGAAATGAAAGCGCTATTGAACACTACAGTTAGGCAGAGTAACACAAAAGGAAATATAGCAGAGAGATCTTAGGCTGTGACAACAGACAGATTGGTTGAAAGATCATCATTTAAAAATCATAATATATACTATAAATATATTTGAAGATTATAATTTGTTACCTAAAATTATATATGTGTGTGTGTGTGTGTGTGTGTGTGTGTATCTATGAGTGTGTATAAAAATAATTTCTTTTCCAAAATACATTCTGTAGCAAAATCTATTCTGAGTGGATGGTGGATTACTTATAATTTTGCATTTCTCATTCTATGTGACTCTTCATTTATTAATGTGTTTAATTACAGAGTGGGTGCATTCAAACTGTAATGGGAGTGTTTAATATTATAAAACATGGAAAATATATTGGCTTTCTGAAAGCTGAAAAACCTCATTTGCTAAATACAATGATCCTTTTCCGCCTCTCTCCTCCTCTCTCCACCTCTGCCCTCCCCTCTAGTTCCATTTCTGTCTTTTCTCTTTCTCCCTCTTCCTTTCCCCTCTCCTCCTGTCCCTTTAATCCTCCCAATTCATTTCCCCTCACGTTTCTCTCTAGCGCTTGGACCCAGTACCTCACACGCTAGGCAAGTGCTTCACGCTGACGTACATCTGCAGCCTTCTTTTTACAGTTTTTGTGCCCATATCTTACGCATTTTTGTTCGGAAGCTGTTATTGTATGTTCAATACTGGCTTGATACATTCTCAATAACACTATATGGAAATTGAATTCCTGACAAAAAGAAGAAATAAGAACTTTGTTTATTTAGAAACATCCAGGAGTTAGCATTAGGAAATAAACTCAGTATTCTCTTCCATATCTGTAGACTACTACGAAATGAATCTTAAATTTTCACCTTGTGGAAGAAGCTTCAATAGCCAATGACATGGCCTCAGTCGTAGTCATTTTCTCCTCACTAAGACACGACAGTCAGCATCCACAACGTAAAGTAAGAAGAATTTATTTTGGCTCAGTTTGTAGAGGTTTCAGTCCACCATTAACTCAGGGCAGGAACACGAGGTGGGGACGCTGCTCCTGCCATGTGGGCGAAAAGCAGAGTGTGCAAAAGGAAGAGCTGGCAGGAAGACAAACCTCACAGACCAGACTCCCAGCGACCCTCCTCTTCGCACCAGCCCCCACCTCCCAACAGCAAGTTACCCAGCAGTCCCCCAGATCCAGTCCCCGTTCCAACGCCCTGCGTATGACCACCTGAGGCTCGGCGGGGACATCTAGCTATAAAAGGTAACAGTGACAGATGATTCTTACACGTATCGGAAAATGTACTGACCCGCTTTCAGCTGTTTTACTGTTGGCAGTATCCCTGGGACTACACAGTCCAATGTTATTAGATAGAATGTACAGCGGAAAACAGTTCTCCCGTGCTAAATCCAATCTAGCATGAAGCGATATTTAGTAGAACTGAGGAAGTGACGCAGACCTTTACATAGAACTGCCTCACTCTCTCTTCCTTTGCTTGGGAAAAATTTTTTCCCATAGAATTCGATTTAAATCTTTCTTAGATTACAGCATTTGTAATACCATAATCTTTGAAATTTGTTGAACTTGTTGAATCTTGTTGAAATTTTTAATGCATAAAGTAGACAGAACCCAAACAAACAAAAGGCAAGCAAAGTTCAGCAGAGCATGTTAGAGTAACAGGAATAGAACAGAGACAAAGCAAAGACTTGAGTCCAAATTACTAAATACTCGTCTAGGAAGCTAAGGTACATAGATTTTCTCACCTGAAATGGGAAATCAACAGGATTTAAAGCAAGACGATAATGATTACCTATGTTAGGGCAGTAGTATTGCAAAACAGAAAGGAAATGATTAATTTGGAAGCCATTAGGAAAACAGAATCAATAGAAACAAGAGGCTGCTTGCACTGGAAGGGAAAGCTGAGGTTTATTCTAGATTCCAATGCTGGTGCTTAGAAAAATGTGTATCCCTTTGTGGACAATGTAGAAATTAAGCTTTGGTTTATGTAAAATTATACCATTGGTTTTTTCTGATTGAATTTTAAATGACCAGCAATTGTTGAAATTCATTCACTGCAGACATTAAAAATAAGCATAAAGGGCAGTGGTCTTCAGATGACAATTTACAAAACTGAAATTGTGTGGAATGTTATGAAAAAATACCGATTACTGAATTTAAATCTTAAAGATTCTAACTAGACATTTGCCGAGGCACTGAGAAATACTAAACAACAAACAAACAAAAAAATCCCTAAATGATTCTGAAATACAGAATAAGGTATAAGAAACACAACAAGAATGATTCTACCTTTAATGAGACACCTCAGATTTTTAGAGGAAATTTTAGTGAATAAAAATGTTGAATGATGAAAAATAAAATACCAGCAAAACTGTGTCAGTAAAATTTCAAGATCAAAGCTTAATTGTAAGGTAAAATAGATTTGTTTTGACACATAGACATAGAATTCTAATTTAATTTAAATTATCTTTTTATTTTTAGTATGGGAGAAAAATATTTTTTTCTTCAATTTCCCACGTAGTCTTAAATACTTGTTTTGTAAATAAACTGAAACATTTTATTTGAGATTGTACAATATGGCCCAAAATAATTTTTCCTTTTTTGCTATTCCATAAAGGTTTGGTTTATTAAACGGTCCTTTGGAATATGGTATTATTTAATACTTATTCACAACAAACAATGTATGAGGTGTAAACAAATTATACTAATTTTTAACAATGTAATATAGTTCCTTCATTTCTTATTCATGTACTGATTTATATATCCCCATCTCTTCCTTGGAAGCAAACAAATCTTTATGTATATTCTAAATTCTCTTTAGGCTTTGTGTTTTATTTTTGTTGATTGATTGATTGCTATGAAAACCTCATAATTGTAAATACAATGTGAAAATGAGATGAAACAACTTCTTTTCTCTTGGCACCTGAAATAATATATTTGAAAAAAAAAGAGGACAATCAGAAAAGGTGTGTTTAACAAATTATATTCATTAAAATCTCTGGCCTTATTTGAAATGGAAATTCACTGATAGGATTATGATTATTGCTCAAAAATGAGTACTAGGGTGAATCCAAAAGAACTATTAGATATGAAGATGATGTGACATGTATAAAGATGTCTAAAATGAAGCATTACTTTTTATGTCTTCTGACTGCATCCACTTAATTTTTTTTTCTTGAGACAGAGTCTAGCTTTGTAATTCTGGCAGGCCTGTACTCACTCTGTAGGCTAGGCTGACCTCAAACTCTTGACTATTCTCCTGCCTTGGCTCCAGAGTACTGGGATTATAGGAATGCCTGGCCTGGCCTCCATTTGGATATCCAAGGTTACTAGTACATTTTGCTTTGGGAGTGAACCAACATTCTACCAGGCACAATCATCTTTGATCAACACATGTGAATCTATGGGGCCAGGAACTTTAAAAGGCTCTCAGTTTTCAGCAGAATGCTGACAGTGTGGTGATAGGAGCAGTTAAATACATGAAAGTGGGAAACGACCCATAGTCACCTCAGAGCTACTTCAAGCTTACCAATTATACATCCAAAATTATATCTATTGATCCTTGTTTTGGGGGCTAGACAGCGGTTTTTAGGAACTCTTTAAAATGTGTAGAGTAACTGTAAGCAACATCTTCTAGACAAAATTTCATCGTGAATAAAGTTCCTAAAATGAACCATGAACACATAACCTCCGACAATATGACAAGCAGATAGACACTGTGTTACATGGCTGCCACTAGTCATTAGTTTTCCCAGCTGGAGTGAACTGGACTGAGACCAGTTTGAAAGGGTGGGTCACAGCCAGGTTTAAATTTAGCATTCCGTATGACTTCGCTATTAACCTTAGAACTGGAAATTAACCTGTATCAAAGTGTCTCTGCTGAGTACAAGCGTGATGCCATGGCCACTCCCAGACATCTTGAAGGCTCAGAGCCCATTATGTTTTTGTCTCAAGGAAGATCAAGAATATTCCAAATTGAATCCCGGTAATCAAATGATATGAGGTCGCTCGTTAGACTGCAGGTCCAGATCTGACAGTTTGCAGGACAGAAGAGAAGACTTCATGCTGACAGAACCGTTTTTATGCTGTGTTAAAAAGAACGGGGAGCTTTCCGTCCCACTCTGTGGAGTGCGCAGCAGTGGCCTGGGCTCTCCTCCTCTCCTAGAAGCTGCATCGCTGGCAGCACAAAGGCAGGTGGGATCCTTCCAGAAGACTGAAGGAAATAAACATAAAGGTACTAGAGGAAAATGGCACACAGGAAGACTGTGTGGAACCATTTATAAATCACCCCAGCATTTCTAGACACTGCCAGCTAGCTTCAGTGATAGAGTCGAGTTTAGCGAATTTGGTGAGGACAAGCATCTGCAACATGGATCACTATTACCTCAAGCACACGGAGCCGAGGGCCATTCTGATTGTAGAATTTGACTGATGTCATGTGATGATATAATAATAGATTTTCTACATTTTTAAAATTTTTTCTTAAATTGTTATTTTGGAATAATTTTAGTTTTACAGAAATGTTGAAAGAAAATACAGAATTCTCCTATACTTGTCATGCTCTTTTCCCTAATACTAACATCCTATGTAAAACTACTATATTTCAAAAACTAAGAAAACAATGTTAGTTTACTAATAGCACCCACACTAATGATTATGATTTTTAAATTTTCCATTAATGTTTTATTCTTCTGAGACTCAATCCATAACTTATTTAGCATATTTTAAATTATAAATTCATTAATTCAAAAATACATAATGTGAATATAAATAATGTACAAGATATAATTTCCACCTTTGAATATATTAAAATCTAACAAGGCAGTTTTTTTAAATGTATTAAAATCTAACAGTGAAAATAAGGCATCCAGAAGGCGGTCATTGTATATTCTAAGATAAGTGCTATGACAGCGGCAGGCATGGTGAGAGAAAGCAGCACACACAAGAAGCTAAAATAGTCTTGGGGAAGCGAAATTGACTCTGGAACTCCAACAAGAGATAAGAATTGGAAGATAGTTGATTAAAGTGGAAGAAAATAATTTAAGTGGTGAAATATATTTATGTAAATAAATGTTTCTGATAAAATAATTAAACCACATATATGTACAGTTTTAAAAACCTTTCTTGGTTTAATTTTTCATGAATTATACTTTTTATCGTCTTCTGATTATGACAGCATTTAAAATCAATTATTAAATGCAGCATAACTTGTTGGCAAATCCTAGGCATTGACATTCTCTAGCTTAGTTTATCTGGTTCATTTCTTAGTGTTAAATGCAAAATCCTAAACAATGTACATTGGCTATAGATACTCTATGTTTGTGTATTCTGTCAGTGTTCAAATATTATCAATACCACTTAAATTGTAAATGAAACTTCTAAGAGGCAATAACCCGTAAGATATCTCCAAGTGACTGATGTAAATTCATAAACCAATGATCCTTCAATAAATATTGTTCAAATAACTATTTCTCCTGCAGTAGATGTGATAAACAGGTGATAAGCATCCATGCATATGTAAGTTTTCTGTTTGTTTGTATAAGGGAAAGAGAGGCAGAATAAGATTCTTAGTTTTTCTTTTAAAGAAGAACTATGTTGTTAATGATAAAATGGAAGATAGTCTGAGACTCTAAAACTGCAATTGACTGTTAAACAGAACCATGAAAATTTTAGTTTAATAAGGTTGCAGACTAACAGTACTTTAATTTCTTCCAAGTTCCATTAAAACACCAATGACAATTTCTAGGTAATACTTACAAAGCTGTAATCCAAATTACTGCTAGAATGATGTTATAGTTAAAAGAAAATGCATACAAAAATACATATGCACTTGTTTCCAGTTTTAACCTCAAATAACTAGAAACTGCAATAGACTAGAGTGCTAATTCAATACATGCCCTAATATTTACAATTATTTAGTCTTTATACAGTATAACTAGTCTACCTACTTTAAGAAATTCATTTCTTTAATTGAAATTATTTCACTCAACTATTAAAAACAGTAAAGTGTTTGATACTTAATCTTCCTGAAAGCCTAAAAGTTAGTCACCACAGTCGCATGCTGTGGTGACAGAGGATTGAGGCTTCCAGATCAGAAATAAGAACTGTTCAAGACAATAAAAACCATAGATACTACTATTATTGTGCGAGTTTCCCGAATTCTAATACCATTCATACAAGGCAAAGAATGTTAGATAAACAAGCAATGGATTATATCACAGAAGAAGAAAATGATGAATTTAGGAAATTAAATATTTTATGTATTTTTGCTTTGATTAGTGATATCTTTATTGTACCACACACCAAGCAAACCATCCCTTTTCTCTAAAAAGAAACACTATCTCTACCGAGGCTATATACTATCTAAATATTCTTTGAAAGATAGTCTAGAAACAAAAGTCAGCACAAACTCACAAGAAATGCAAAAACATGACACCACAGAGAATTGTCGCCCTACAAAAACCTTTACTCACTGTTTGTGTTACAGTTTGTGTCTGGGTGAACCCCCCCCCCCCCATGCAGGGACAGGCCCACGGGAAATGGGGAACTGGCTTTCCTAAGACAGCTTGTTAAACCTGAACCTCTTGTTTTCATGCTATGGCCTCAGGAAACAGAGTCACAGCGCTTTCTGCTTGACTCAGCAGAGGGCTAGGCTCCTCACTTTGTAAACATCCTGAATTTGTGCAAGAGGAGGGAAGGAAATGGTGTGTGTGCTCTACCCACCCTAGGGGTGGTAGCCTGCATATAACATAAGGGAGGAAAAGAGGCTTGATCTCCCTTATGACCTCGTTCTTTTACTGTTGTCTGCTGCCTTGCAGTGTTGCCCCTGCGCCCTGCCACCCTGCCTTGGAGCCAGCTGATTATGGACTGAAACCTCTACAAACCCTGAGCTAAATAAACCTTTCCTTCTTTAATTTTGAGAGTTTGTCATTTTGTCTCTGCAATAAGAGAAGAGTAACCAAGACAGAGCCTTTACTGTTTTCTCCTTCTATCCTCTAGCACAGAAGCTCAATACTCTATCTAGCAATGTCTGAACCCACACCCTAACCTGATGAAGAACCAGGAAAGATGAGAAATGAGAAGAGACCAAAGATGTCTCCTTTCATGAATTAGAGCTGAGGTAAGAGGAGTTGAAGAGTACCCATAAATTACACCTTTGCACGTTTAAGGAAAAAACATGCAGCAATGTAAATAAAGCAGCGATGATGCACGGGAAAAAAATTGTTATTAATAGTTTTCAAGAAAATAGCTTTGAAACAAACTTTTTTTGTCTCTTCAAACTACATCCTTTATCTGCTAAGACAAAAGCAAAGGGATATGAATATAAAGTATTAGTTTAACCATAGCGATCACTTGAGGCCAAGAAAATATATAATGCACTGAACAACAAATGCAGACTGTATCTTCCAGTGCTGTGCTCTGAGAGAGGAAGGGGAGTATGATAGTTAGGAGCAAAGCCTGAATCCCAGTTGCTTGCTCCAATCAAGGATGTGCAATCACTGAACTACATTTTCTTAATGTCCTTCTACGTAACAACAATGATAATGAAACATGCCTCAGTGGAATTTTGGGAAGATAAAATGGACTAATATAATAACATGCTTGGACCCATACTTGCACTGAGTGAATCCTTAGGACACATCTCCTACTTTCCAGACCACCAAAGTCATCATAGTGCATTATCTCCAATACCCGTACTTTATCTTGCGTGTCCCACTCTTGTCTTCCCAGTGAATCTTTCTGCTTTTTCTGAAATCACAAATAGTAAGCACAGTTGTGTCTGACACACAATAATCTGGGATGCTTTTTTCCTGAAAAGTATCAAATGTATTGGAAAAAGTTAAAAAAGTATTCATAGCATTATGGTAGATTTCAATGTAAAAAATAAAAATACCCATAACTAAAAAGAGAAACACATTTTGTTTATGTTTAAAAGTTCAGTTCTATGGTCTCATTAATATGAATTATATTCCCCAATTTTCTTTAACTTCTTAAGGGAGAAAATTGTAATCATGTACAAATTGCAATCAATGATAAAATGTATATTTTCCCAACTTAAATAACTATCAGTAAATCAAATTTGCATCAGCAATATACTGACCCACTCCTCACATCTGTTTCAAAAACCTATATATTCTAATTATTTCTTCCATATTTATTTAAGCATAAGAATAAACCTCATGAATATTTTTGTTAATTTTATTTAAAGAGAAAGAAAACAAAACAGAAAACAAAGTAGCAACAATACCAAGGGAAAAAATACCAATACAAATACCAAGGAAAAAAAGAAAAGAACAAAAAAATACTACAAAATCATTATTTGATGAATGACATACTGTCATCTTGGAAATAGTTGTTCAAATTACAAAATTAAAACATACAAAGCAGACATTCCAACAGTGAGACTGTTAACAGTTCTGCTCCACAATCTAACAAAAACAGTAATATGGTCATCCATCTTACACACTTAAAAATACATGCAGTTATAACTTTTAGAGCACTCTCTTTTCCTCTCTTTTTTACAGTAGCAATTACACATTTTTGGTTTATTACTCCTACATTTCTTACTACTTTTTACACTAGAGACACAATGTGATATATATATATATATATATATATATATATATATATATATATATGATTCTTATTTATTTCACTAATGAGGAGAGTCTCAAATTGTCTCCATTTCCCTATGAAGGCCTCAGGATCATAGTTCTTCATAGCTGAGTAATATTCCATTGTATAAAAAATATCACATCTTTTTCATCCACTCTGTGGTTGATGGGCATCTTGGTTGTTTCCAAGATTTAGCTATTACAAATTGTGCTGCTATAAACATGGGTGCACATATATCATGGTGATGTGACCTTTTCAGTTTTTCTGGAAAAATACTCAGGAGGGGAATAGCTGGGTTGAATGGAGCTTCAACTCCTAGTCTTCTGAGAATTCTCCATACTGATTTCCATAGTGGTTGCACCAGTCTACATTCTCCCCAACAGTGGAGCAGTGTTGCTTTTTCCCCACAGCTTCACCAACATTTGCTATCAGTTGATTTCTTGCTGGCAGTTATTCTTTCAGGCATGAGATGAAATCTCAGTGTTGTTTTAATTTGCATTTCTTGAATGACCAGTGATGGTGAACATGTCTTCATGTATTTATTTTCCATTTGTATACCTTCATCTGAGAACTCTTTGTTCATCTCAGATGCCCATTTTTGGAGAGGGTCTTTGAATTTGGGGGCTTGATGTTTTTCAATTCTTTATATGTTCTTGAAATAAGTCCTTTGTCTGAGGGGTTGCTGGCTAAAATTCTTCCCATTCTGTGGGTTTTCTTTTCACTCTGTTGGTGATTTCTTTTGAAGTGCAGAAACTTTTCAATAAAATGAGATCCCAGCTGTTGATTCTCTGAAGTGTTTCCCGTGCACTTTGCATTTTGTTCATGAATTCTCTACCTACTCCTATGTCTCCAAGACTTCTACCTACCTTATCTTCTAATAGATTTAGTGTTGCTGTTTTAACGTTTAGGTCTTTGATCCACTTAGACTTTAGTTTTGTGCATGATAGTAGGCATGGATCTAGTTTCCGTCTTCTGCATGTGGAGAGCCAATTTTTCCAATACCATTTATTAAAGAGGCTATCCTTCCTCCAGTGAACATGTTTAGCCACTTTGTCAAATATCAGGTGGATGAGTGTCTTTGTACTTCTACTTGCATCTTCTAATCTATTCCATTGATCATCAGGTCTGTTTCTTTGCCAGTATCATGCTGATTTTATCACGGTGGCTTTTTAGTAGTTTCAAGTCAGGAATTGAGGTGCCTCCTGCCTTGTTGTTTTGCCCAGAATTGCCTTTGCTATTCTAGGTTTCTTCTGTTTCCAAATGAATTTTAGGAGTGTTTTCTCTAGATCTGTGAGGTATGTCAATTTTATTTTGATTGGGGTTGCATTAAATCTCTATGATAGTTTTGGGAGTATGGCCATTTTCACAACATTGGTTCTTCTTAGCCAAGAGGAAGGAATATCCTTCCATTTGCTAATATCCTCTTCAATCTCCTTTTTTAGTGTAGTGTAATTTTCAGCATATAGGTTTTTTATATTCTTAGGTTGATTCCTAAATATTTCATTTTTTTATGTTATTGTGAAGGGCAATATTTCCATAATTTCTTTCTTGGTGAGTTTCTTGTTTGTGTGCAGGAATTCTATTGATTTTTGAGTATTGACTTTGTATCCAGCTACACTGCTGAATTTGTTTATTAAATGTAGTAGTCTTTTAATGGAGTTTTTTGGGTCTTCTATATAAAGTATCATGTCATCTGCAAATAGTGATAATTTAACTTCTTCCTTTGCTATCTTTATTCCTTTTATTTCTCTCTCTTGTCTGATTGTCCTGGCAAGTGTTTCCAGAACTATATTGAAAAGGAGTGGTGATGGTGGTCATCCTTGTCTTGTTCCTGATTTTAAAGTGAAAGCTTTCAGTTTTTGTCCATTTAGTATAATACTGGCTGTTGGTTTGTCATAGATGGCCTTTATAAGGTGGAGGTAGACACCATGTATTCTGAGTTTCTGAAGGGATTTTTTTTATCATGAACATGTGTTGGACTTCATTGAAAGCTTTTTCTGCATCTATTGAGATGACCATGTGGTTTTTGTTTTTGGCTTTGTTGCTGTGGTGTACCACACTTATTTGTGTATGTTAAACCATCCATGCATTCCTGGAATAAACCCAACTTGGTCATGATGTATAATCTTCTTGATGATTTGCTGCATTCTATTTGCCAGTATTTTATTGAGAATCTTTGCATCTATGTTCAGTAGTGAGATTGGCTTATAGTTCTCCTTTTTGGTTTGGTCTTTCTCTGCTTTTGGTATGAGAGTAATACTTGCCTGCAGGAATGATTTGGGGATGATTGCTTTCTTCTCAATTTCATTGAAGAGTGTAAGGAGTATTGGCATCACATCTTCTCTAAATTTCTTGTAGAATCAGCCACGGGCTTTTCTTTGTTGGTAAGTTTTTCATTACGTTTTCAATTTCAATAGCTGATATTGGATTATTCAGGATTGCTATATCCTCTTGGTTGAGATTTGGTAGTTCATATGTTTCTAGAAGTCTGTCCATTTCCTCTGCATTTTCCTCTATGTGAGTAGAGATTTTCAAAGTAAGTATTCATGAATTTTTGAATTTCTGTAGTAATTTACCTCTTTTCAGTTCTTATTGCATGAATTTGGTTTTTTGTTTCTTTTTCTTTATAAGGTTAGCTAGAGGTTTGTCAATTTTGTTAATTCTCTCAAAAAAACAGCATTTTTATTCATTAATTCTTTGCATTGTGTTTTTAGCTTCAATTGCATTGATTTTTGCTCTAATCCTTACTATTTCCTCTCTTTTATGAGCTTTGGGTTTAACATGGTCTTCTTTTTCTAGATGCTTGAGATGAAGCATGAGGTTGTTTATTTGTGCTCATTCTGTTTTCTTGATATGACAATTTATTGCTATATATTTCTCTCTTAAGACCACCTTCATTGCATCCCACAGATTACAGTATGCTCTGTCTGCATTTTCATTGAGTTGTAGGTATTGCTTTATTTCTTCTTTAACTTCATTTGTAGCCCACCAGTTGTTCAAAAGGTTGTTATTTAATGTCCATGTATTTATGCAGGTTTTGCAATTTCCTTTGCCATTAATTTCCAATTTCAGTGTCCTATGGTCCGATATTATGCATGGGATAATTTCAATACCTTTGCACTTACTTAAGAGTGTTTTATGGGATAATATATGGTCTATTTTGGAGAATGTCCCATGTGCAACTGAGAAGAATGTGTATTCTGATGTGGTTGGGTGGAACACTCTGTAAACATCTACTAAGTCCAATTGCTTGCAGGTATGATTCAGTTCTATTATTTGTTTGCTGATTTTTTGCCTAGTTGATCTATCTCTTTGTGCCAATGGGCTGTTAAGGTCCCCTATAATAAATATCTTCTTGTGTATTTGGTTTTTCTTGTCAATTAGTATCTGTCTTATATAGTTGGGTGCCCCTGTGTTTGGTGCATATATATTTATAATTGTTAGTTCTCTCTCTTGAATTTTTCCACTTACGAGTATGTAGTGAACTTCATTGTCTCTTTTAATCATTTTAGGTTTGACGTTCACCTTGTCTGCAAATAGAATAATTACCCTTGTTTTTTTCTGGATTTCTGTTGCATGGGATACTTTTTTACATCCTTTGACTTTTAATCTATGAGTTTCCTTTTGGTTCAGATGTGTTTCTTTTATACAGCATACTGTGGGATCCTATTTCTTGATCCATTCTGTCAACCTATTTCTTTTGATAGTTGAATTGAGGCCATTTACTTTTATGGATATCATTGATATGTACTGGTTGGATTTTGCCATGTTATGTTCCAATTGTTTGCTTTCTGCTTTTCCACCTTATTTGATTGCTTGCCCTACCTGATGGTTTCTTTCTGTTGTTCTGGAGATTGTGGTCCTTTTTGTCTCTGTCTACTATGTCTTTCAGTACTGTTTCTAGGGTTGGTTTGGTGGATGTGAATTTCTTCAGTTGTTCTTTGTCATGGAAGTATCTTGTTTTTCCATTAAATTTGAATGAAATCTTTGCGAGGTACATCAGTCTGGGTTGAAAGTTGTTTTCTTTCAGGGCTTGAAGTATCTTGACTTGAGGGTTTGTGCTGAAAAGTCTGCTGTGATTCTAATGAGCATTCTTTGATAAGTGAGTTGTGTATTTTCTCTAACAGCTTTCAGTATTCTCTTTTTATGCTGTATGTCTGAGATCTTTATTATTATGTGTCTGGGTGTAGATTTATGTTGGTTGTGACTATTTGGCATTCTGTATGCCTCACTTACCTGCATGTCAGAATTTTCCCCATGTTTGGGAAGTTTTCTCCTATTATTTCTATGAATATTTTAGATATTTCATTTGTATTGGCTCCATCATCTTCATTAATGCCTATTAATCTTATATTGTTGCTCTTGGCATCATCTTGAAGCTTCTGGATTATCAATTCATGCTGCTTTGTTATTTTTAAAAGTTCTAGCCTTTCATGATCACTAATTGCGATCCTGTCCTCAAGGTCCAAAATCCTATCCTCAGCTTCATTTAAATGGTTTTGCATGCTTTGAATAGAATTTTTTGTTTCTTGGATGTCTCTTTCAGTTTGCTTTATTAATTCTCCTTGTTTTCTATATTGTTCATTCAAGGATTCAATCAGTTTCCCATGCTCTTGTACTTTTTTGTCTATTTCTTTTTTAGCTGCTAAACTAAAGCTGCTAACATTTACTAATGTTGTTACTTCTATCTTTACATGGGACAGTACTTCTAATTTGATTTCTGCTATGGCCTCACGAAGTTTTTTTTATTTCATTCACTATCTTTTCAGAGATTTCCGGTGTGTTACTTTTGGAGTCCTCTATTTCAGTGTCTTCTGTACTTGCTCCAGGTGGACTAGAGGTTTGAGATTGCATTTTGTTTTTCTGTTTTGCCTTTTTCCCCTTTTGAGTTAGCGTTTGGTACTTCAGACCCACTAGTGTCAACCGTTGGTACAGTGTATCTTGGGATCCTACTGTAAGGTTGATGTTTGTCCAATTGCTGGGTCCCACAATGAATAGGTGGGCCATTCACCTGACTTCCTGCTGCAAGGCCTGTTGGGTAGGTCCTATCATCTTCCTGGACTGACAAGCGTAGTAGTGTTGATGTAGGTCAACTTTTAGTTCCTGCTATTACTTTATCTTCAGGTTATTCCAGGTCACCTAATCTCCCTGTCTCTAGTGTTTGCGTAGGCTGAGGCCCTACTCTGTCCCTATTGTTTTCCTGCATGTCTCATAAGCCCTTTTGATTTTCTTCAAGTTGGGGGAGTCCTTCTCAGCACACTCCTCACTTTGCCTGTTGTTTTCTGTGTGTAGGGGGGGATCACCATTACTCTTGTCTGACTTACCAAAGTCTTACCGTTAGTTGGAGGGAGCTTTACTACCGGCCCTATTTACCCACTCTACACTTCTATTTTAGGGGCATACTCACCACACTGACCTGATCCTGCTGATATCTTCTGTTTCAATGAGGCAGTCACTTAATCTCCCTTCAAGCTAGCACAGATAATCCACTGTAGTCCAAGGCTCCTCTGGGAATGGAATTCCAAGTTTACCCCATGCACACTGGGATTTCACAGGAGCACTCGGTCAGGGCCAGGGGTGGATTCTGAGAGCTGTACCCTGCCTGGATTTTGCTGAGCATAGTCAGGTTAGGCCCACTGGTCCCTCTTGTGCATCCTGGGGTGGTGTCAGATGCAGGGCGTATCTTCCTCATGAATATTTTTAACTGATGTGCACTATTCTGTCTCTAATGATACATTTAATACTTAAAAATTTACTTCAAAAATTGTTATCATGTATGTTTCTTTGATTGATATTCTACCATTGTGTTTTGAATTCTATCATCATTTATTTAATTTCCAGAAAAAAACCTTCAGAAAAACAGGAAGCACACAAATAAGATGTAATCATGGCATGATATTAGTATGTGATGCAGTGAACACACTTTAGTAGAAAATAGAGAACTGCATATTTATTATATATGAGTAAACACTGCATTTTCTCTCCTGATGAGAGCACATTTTATCTAAACAAAAGTCAGGCAGAAGATATATAAGCTAATAATAAAATTATCGCAATGACAGTGAAGAGTGTAATTAGTCATTCGTTCATGGTACAAAATAATATTACATTTTAGCTTTGACTTGAGAATCACTTGAGGATAAAAGCTACATAGAACAAAAAAGAGGATAATCTCAAGACAGTTCTGGCAGCTATCGTCTTTTCTCTACTGTGAGCAAGAAAGTGTTGCGTTTTGCCTTGGCTTCTATAGCTTAGCACAGGAAAATGGAACTAAAAAGTGCATGGGAAGTCCAAGGAACCAGGCTATAAACCAAGCATATCTATTCTGGAAATTTACTCTGTCAGATACAGGTGTACAGTTGAGGGAGGGCAGTACAAATAGCATTTGAAACTATTTGAAAATCCCAACCAGAACCATGGCTTAATTTTCAATGACAAAAAATGCTCATTTTTTGAACTATAATACATAAAAACTGACAATTATCCTAATTGTGGGGGGAGGGTAACATGATTCTACAGAAATACAGTATCATCAGATAGCTGCATATGAAGTTAGGGCGGGAATAATATTGAGCAAATTCATAGCCAAAAGGCAAAATAAAAGAGAACTATATGAAAACTAAGAAAAATATGTACATATAAATGTGCAGAGAAAAAATCAAATCACCCCCAGAAGGGCCAAAATGTATCCTATAATTACTGCCTTAAATGTGTTTGAGAACAAAACTCTAAATCCTGATACTTTTATTTATTTTTATTTCTTTAGTTTTATTTCTTTTGATACCAAGAATTGGACTCAGAACCTTGCTTTGCCAAATCCCTGACTACTGATACTTTAAAAAAGAAAATATTGCCAGGTGTAGGTAGCACACCCTGGTAATCTTGGTACTCATGAGATTGAGGCAGGCGTATCTCTATTGACTCAAAGTCAGTCCTGGCTGTGGAAGGAATAAAAGCCAACCTGAACTATCTAGCAGGAGCCGTGTCAAAAAAAAAAACAAAACAAAAATTCCTACAATTTTCTGGAGATATAAAAAATATATTTCTGCAAATATTTTCAATGAGTAATATATAAAAATAAAACATTCATACAGCACATTAAAGGATTAAATGGCAAGTGATTTCCTTTTACCATCCTCTAGTCTCCTGATCCTGGGCATCAAAATAACCAACGTTGGCACGTATTTGAGTCTCGCCCTTACACAAACATCATATATACCAGGGTATAAGATTACTTCATAGGTGAGTGGATTGATAGGTATAATTCGGATTTTAACAAATGCCTACATAGAATTTGCTATTAAATAAACACTGTTGGGCCTGGGGATATGGCTCAGTGGCACAGTGTGCCTGCCTTGCAAGTGCAAGGTTGCGAGTTTGATTTTTAGTATGAAAAATAAATAAGTAAATAAACACTGTTCTAAACACTAAGAAACGAACTCATTTTAAAAATGTTCTGATCATTAAGAAATGAATTCATTATTTAAGGGAAAATCTATCGACTTCATTTCTGTAGTCAATAAGTAAATTCTTTTGTAAATAAATTATTTTAAGAATGCAATTAAAATGTTTGAAGTTAAAAATAAGAAAATTTAGAAAAAACAAAGCATACACAATAAACCAAAAGTATATGTTAGGACATAAATCAATAGAAAAAGAAAGAAAATTCAGAACATGAATATATAATAAATGGTAATATTAATATTGAGAATATATTTTTAAATAACATGAAATCTATGATATGAATGAGTTAAACTTTGTTGCAGTTTGACACCTGATGAGAAAACTTCTACCTGCTGTATGTAGAGAGGTATGTAAAATGAAATAGTACAGAAATTATAAAAATGGAAATATGAGAAGACATACATCAGTCTAGCATGGATAAGAAAGTAAACAAAAACATTAATATCAAAGCAGAATTTAAAATAAGTGTCCTTGTGAAAAAATGTATCATAAGAATGTAATTGAAAATGAGAATGTTTTAATCATAAAACTGAATGACTTAAATAATGCAGAATTGAAATGTATATTTAAATTTTTAAGTATGATGATTATAGTTAACAATAGCATATAGCTGAAAATTTCTGAGAGTGGATTTTAAACATTCCTACTGCAAACACATACAAAAGTCTGATTATGTTAGTGACAAATATATTAATCATCTTGATTGTGGTAGTTATTGTGCAACATATAGGTCCATCAAAATGTCATATTATACATAATAAATATAGAGGTTTCATTTGTCAATTATACCCTTAAATTACATAAAATTTTTAAATGTATGTCAAAAATTCACAAAATTAAAATATGTATAAAACACCAGAAAAATATTTGTAAACATAAAAGGCAAAATTTAAATCTTCTAATCAATTTCCTCTATATAAGAAAAAAATGTAGCTTTTGATGATTAAGAATATGACAAATATAAAAATAGTTTTAGTAGTGATAAAACAAACAAATGAAAACAATTATAAAATTCATTTATCATCTGTAAAATAGATAAAGGTTAAAACATAATAGAGACTCAAGTTTTAGTAAAAATATGGTTAAATGTTTATTCTAGTTCAACACCACTGGGAATTTAAATTTCTGTAACTTCTCACAAAGAAAATGTGTAAATGAGTACAAAGTGATATTAATATGCTTGTGACTTTAACAAGTAACTTTACATGTGAAAATTTACCTTTACAAATATTCATTCATTTACCAAGAATGACTCTTCCGTAAAGTCAAAACGATCATGTAAGGTCATCATTTTGAGTCTCTTCAGGACCCTGAGACAGCAGAACTACACTGACAAAAGAAGACTTTGAGCTGCTTCTAAAAAGCAGTGGCAAAGAGCAATGGAGTAAGTGTGCTTAAAGTGATGGGGATATTTTGAAGAGTATTAATGACAAAGCATGAAATATTTTTTTAAACTTACAACATTTATAATAGTTTTCAGTTACACCCCATATTTGTCTAATATTGTGTGAAAAGTTTTAAATACAGTGGATGTCATTCTATATAATTTAGAATCTGTACAGAAATGAAAATAAAGCTTTTGAGCTATACAGACAGACCATCTAGTAATCAATATTGCCAAGAAGGACCATGGCACAGCCTCTAAGTAACTGATTATCGGGTTCATCAAATCCTCTTCAACCCTGAACAGTCTTAATCCAAAATGGTCCTACCCACAGTATCAGGATAAAATATTTAAGATATATAGTAACAATCTTCATTGAATAGAGATAGTGTGTAAGAAATTCAGAATCAAACAAAGGTAGGAACAGATAATCTCTAATGTCCCTTTTGACTCCCTAATTATATAATAAGCCATCTGTCTTGCAAAACAATAAAAATTTTACTCTTGGGCATGGTCAAAATATGGGCATGGTCAAAATATATCTACATATATCACTGCCATAATTTTCCAGGGACTAGTAACTGCAGAAGCTGTGACCAATTCAACATGCCAAGAAATTTAATGTGATATATGACCAGACTCATTGGACTAGACTACTTTATTGAATTCCTCAGGATCAGCAAGCTGATTGTCAAGAGCTGAGAGCACTTAAAGTATTCTACGCACAAATCAGTAAAGAAACAGAAATACGCTGAAACTTTTGTTTAACTTCTTTACCACAAGTTTCTCCCACCTGCCTCTATCACCCAGTGCACCTCAGCATTAAAATCCTTGGTTCCTTTACCTTCAGTGGAATGCTCATTAACTCCTCTTGTCACTTTGCTGTATTATAAGAATTTCTACTCCTACTATGCAATGATACCTTTCTGCATTAATGAAATTTTTATATTTACTGAACATCCATCCCAATGGTTTAAAAAGGACAAAAGCAGTAAGTGTATTTTAAGATAAAATGTAGCTGTTCCCTCTCTTACTATCCCCACACTGACCCGCACTTCCCAGAGGTAAGCACATCCAGCTCCTTTGCCTGTGTCTTTTGATAACTACTTTTATGTTCCTAAATAACATGTTTATGTAGCTGTTTTTCATGCTTTCTGTTTTAGGTATTTTCTACTGACTTCACACTATGGAAAAGGAGGACTCTGACTTTTCCCCTCCCCTTTCCTATATAACAAATGCCTAAAACTTATTCTCCAGTATGATTAGTTTTGTGTTTATAATATCATTATTGTCATTTATACAATATTTTGCTTGCCTCTGAGGCATTAATTTGATCGTTATTTGTGCAATTATTTTTCTATAGTCACCCCTAAACTCTCACACAGATATAAATCCTACCTCAATATACAGTAGGAGACATCTGGTGCTTTTGAATTGACTTCTGAACACCCGTGTTCCTCTCCTCTGTACCCTTAATTTTTAAGATGAGTGGTGCTCTTAACCCTTGACCGTTCTGGCATTCTGGGCTAGGAAACAGCTTGCTTTTGAATCTCCCCACTCCCCACTGCATGTTCCACTTGTCCACATGGATTCACTTTGTTTCTAACTTCCAAATATTATCACTGTCATCTTTTCTCTTTTTTCTTGCCTTTCTTGATTTAAATATTTTAAAAATCCTTAAGTGAAAATCTGAAGATTTATTTTTCATGTCTTTTTAAAAAAATTTTATTTTAAAGGGGGTAAAATTAAACACAACAAAACAGAACAGAACGGGACATAAGAAAGCATAAATTTCAAAGCTAGACAACCAGAGATCTTCACTATCTGTCATATTGTCTCTTGTTTTCTTCCAAATGGTTGTCCATATCTTTGCATATGGCGAGTTCATACTAAATAACACAGTCAATCTTTTCACAAGATGTGTAGTTCACTGGCTCCCACTTGCTAAGCGGGGGTGGGGGGGCAAGGGAAGGGGCACAGGACAACATGAGATGTTTGATTCTCATCCCGCGAGTCGGCAGGCTCAAAGCTGCACCCAAGAGACAGGACGAGCTCCTTGTTCTCCCGGCACCTCGAGTCAACTGCATGGTGCAGGTCCCGAGAGGGGCCAGGGTCTCTGTTCAGCGAGCCACTGAAAGTCTGCCACATTTACTTGCTATTTCTTTCTGATGAATTGACCTTTACATTTCCAAAGTTCAGGGTGGCAGGCTGGTTGCTGGTTTGCTCAGTGCACTAAGGTCCAACATGCCGTGGATATCCCATACCTGTAATCTTAACTACTTAGGCTAAGGCAGAAGGAACATAAGTTCAAGGCCAGCCTAGAAAGCTGAAACCCTGTCTGGCCTCACACTACCCCGGGTCTCATCTCACAGTGGGCTCGTGCCAGCCTGTCTTTTTATTTAGCTGCAGACTTTCCCTCAGATCAGAGCACACATCTCTTATGCAATATGGTCCATTTGCCATGGTAAGACTTTAATCGGATGTCTTTCAATATTCCCATTTTCTTATAGCAGAGTTTCATTTGTTACTTCTTGATTTTTCCATGAGCATAGGTTGTTACAGTAGGTAACGGAAAAAAATTTTTCATAGTTCTTGTAATAGTTAAAGACCCTGCTCACCAAAGGAAAATAATAAAATTCTATGACAGCAAATGGTAATAATACTAGATAATACAATTGCACACCTGCTATATCCCAGATTTTGTTGTAAATTCTTCATAAGTATTAATTAATTAATACACTTGATTATCACAGAAAGAGTAGAATCTCAGCATTTATATTTATTCTGTTGAATAAATTTTATTCATTAGATTAATAGATCCATGGTGTATTACTCACATATTACCTACAATTTCTCTTATTTACAATTTGTCTTCCTTTGAGATCTTTGAGAACTGATTTTTGCAAACTTACCATCAATTTTACCCTAATCTGAATCATTAAATATAGCACTCAGAGACTCTGATATCATTCAATAATTCTAGGTTTCTGTGGCTTATTCAGTTTGCTAATTTACCCGAAAAGATGAATGGCATGTCAAAATGCACGATGTCAATAAACAGAAAATATTTAAAATACATCATCATTAAGAGAAGTGTATAAATTAAATTAATTGATATTGAATACAATAGATGAGAAACAATATATTACCCGTGAATTTTTTTTGTATAGGAAAGCCAACTCCTGACCTTGTGCTTGCCAGACAAATACTGTGCCACTGAACTACATACCCAGCCCACTGAGCTATATTCCTGGCCGTATCCATGATATCTCAATTTTATTATTCTACTATGTGTCAGAGCCTGTAGAGGGAGATGGCTCAAAGCCTAGTACTACTATTTATTAATGTTGTAATCTGGAGCAATTGACATAGCCTTTGCATTTCAGCTTATTCCTCTGAATAACCCCTATTTCAGTGTTTTAGGGATACAAGAAGTTAATATTCCAAGAATAGAATTTGGAATAACATTTTCAACAAATAAAAAAAAATCACTGATTTACTGAACTACTGACAACCTCCTAGTAACTCTGAAAGAAAAGTATTATTTTGCCTATCTTATAGGTAAAGGAAACTGGGCCTTGCAGTCTGTATCATTCCCCAATTCTATTGTCCGTAGTAATAGTCCTGGAGGATCCAAGTGTGTCAGATAAAGTAAATAATACAACAGTTGTGAGAAAAAGTAGTATTTTCTTATAACCCTCCAAGACAAGGAAGGATGATAGAAAGGATATGCCTTAGAATTTAGTAGACTCCTGGTCTTCTAAGTAGATTGATTCCTGGTCTACTCAGTAAACTCCTTAGTAGTTCCCTAATCAGTTTTTAAGATACACTCTGAAAAACACAACTCTAGATGGTAAAAATAATATTACTGTTCAAAAGTTATTCTTAAGTACTATTCACAGTAGGTAAGATGTGGAAAGAACTAAGTGGCTATCAGTTCTGGGTGATATTCTAGCTGGGTGGATGAACTGAAGGCAGTACATAGATACAGTGGACTGTTATTCAGCTTTAAACAAAAAAGAAATTCTGCAGTATTTGACAACATGGTTGATTCTTGATGAAATTATGCCATATGAAATAAGACTCTTACAAGAAGACATGATTCCATTAAATTGGGTATCTAAAATAGTCAAATTAATACATTCAAACAAAGGAATGATGGATTTTAGCAACTGGAGGGAGAAAAACAGGCATTACTAATCAAAGGACATAAAGTTTCAGTTATAAAGATGCATGAATTCTAGTAATATCCACAGTGCTGTACCTATGTTCAAGGCTACATTGTACATGTAGTTGTCAAGAGGTCAGATCACCTCTGAAAACATCAAACCACAGTGATATATGTGCACCCATGTTTATAGCAGCACAATTTGTAATAGCCAGATCTTGGAAATAACCTAAGTGCCCATCAACTGAGGAATGGATAAAAAAGTTGTGGCATTTTTCTACAATGGAGTACTACTCAGCTATAAAGAATGATCACATTGAGATATTTATAAATAAATGGACATGACTGGAAACCATACTCATAAGTGAAATAAACTAGACTCACAAAGGTAAATACCGTATAGTCTCCCTAGCATGAGAGTTGGTAAGATTATATAAGATTTTATGGTAATCATGACTCCCCATCTCATAGCTTTGAAGCCTTTCAATGTTTTCATTCATCAGTTGGATTGGTTTTATTCTGTTTTGTTTGACTATATCATGTGTGATGTAATGAACAGCTGTTTTAAAGAAAACAAAACATTATGACAGCTATTGCTGATTTAATATGATCTTGCTGAGAATTCCTACCAGGCTTCTATTCATCTATTACCATTGGTTCTATCATGTTGTATCTTATTGGGATATGAATATATGTGATAGTATAAACAATATTTTTATTGAAAATGAGATATTATAGTACTCATTGATCATTCTCTGTTATTTGGTTCAGAATGCCCTATAATTCTTTCATTCTTTGAATGGTTTTATACTATTTTGTTATGTTTGATATTATTGTATTTGAAGTTATGCTCAACTATAGCAGAGAAAGAGATATTGTGATAGCTACTGTTAATGTCTGGTTGTTTTAATGTAAAGTACTGTGTTGCCTGATATCCTGTTCTGATCTGCTCTGTTCTGCCCTCTTTTGTTTTATTCTCTTTAAAATAAAAAAAGAGGTCAGATAACCAATCCCATGTATGTAGTCTCAAAAATATTGAATGTAACTAAAAATTATTTTCAAACATGACTGCATATAGGTATTTGCTGAAATTGATATACTTTCCTTATTCATACTTAGACCTACACAAGCATATAGTAAATCCCTACAAGGACAAGTGTGATTAACGTCCCTGGGCACTCTCATTCTGTAATTTGCTAATCATCTCTGAAATATGTATTTGAGTGACCCAAGGCCGCCTCCTCTGTTAAGATGACATCACAAATTTTAAAAACATGTTTTTCTTTCAAGTTAGAAAATTTTACTTTTCTTACCTTGAATATATATACAGATCTTGTAATACCTTCAAGATTGAAATTTCATATAATTTTCTTAGAAAAATTGAGAAGTCTGTGACTGGCCTATTCCAAATTACCAACTCTCATGGTATCTTAATTCTGCTTTGTAGTATACTGCATGTTTATCACTGGTTAATTAATTTTTGAGAAACTGTATTTTTTGCCACCCTATAATTTCTGTGAACATATTTGACTTCTTTCCCTTTCTGTAAAACCATGTAGATTTCCATTCCTCACTGTTGTGCCTTTCTATTAAGTAGGTCTCAACAAATGTTTGTTGAGTAATGACCAATGAATGACTGGAAAATCACCTACTCCCAGGTCCTAGCCCATTTCCCAAACATGAAAGATTGATTTTTTTTTAAGAAAAAGACATAGCAAGGTGAGAGTAATTGAATGAAAGAAAATCATCTCTCTCTCTACCTCTTTATTTTTATAGCAAGTGTCCTGGAAAATTTGCCTGTTATAAATCCAAGTTTATGTTTTTTTCCTCTACTTACTCTCTTGACTTTATAAGATGACAAAAAATTCTTGTTATTAAAAAAGTCAAGATGTTCTTCTATCTGAAATTGTTTTGATGTATTCTTTAACCATCTTGAACTAAAGGAAGTATAAGGAGAAGAAAATTACATTTTTTACAGAAATAAGATTGAGAAGAGTTTTGTACCTTCCAAAAGTTCTTCAAAGTTCCAAGTGGTTGTTCTGTAACAAAAACCCACCAGGCAAATGACCCTTTTTCTTGAGTGCCAATCTGTATAAGAACAAGGTTTTTACTTAAGAGAAAATTCATCCCCTCTCAACTTTCATGGTTAACTTAACTTTCATGTTTGTCACTGCTCTACAGTCTTGTAAACAAGCAGATGAGGCGACTGGGATTCATTTGAGAGATCATTAGAAAAGAGCTGAGATAGACTTAGTGAAATTTTAAAAGTCAATACTTAATCAGGAGAACACATGCCAAAACAGACACTAGGATTTTTTCATCTGCAAACTAAATATCAGCTTCAGGACCATTACTGTAAAAGAGTTGATTCTTTAACTCCCTGTTCGCACAGTCTGAAATTTACACTGAAGACTTATTTCCCTATTAGGCAATTAGTGTGTTATTAAAAACTCATGGCAGGGCCAGTCTTCTGTTGATGTACATAATCAAGTTAACTTCTCTCAATTAAATACCATGTTTTATATTCATTTCTAGAGAATATTTTTGACGATGCAAAAGATAATTTTTCATCCCATGAATCACAGTATCTATGACTGCATTGATTTTTGCTGTTGTTTTGTTTTGTAGCTTTTACTTTTCCATACAGTTTGCTGTTAGAGTCTACCAGCAGCCACTCAATGCTTTAATGCCCTCTATGATCACTCGCTCTTTTGTCTCTCACAAGTGTCTGTAGCTAAGTACTTTTTTTCCTTAATACAGCCTGAAACCATGCTTCATGCTTCCCAAGAAGGAATTTGCCTGTCAGTTACTGAGGAAAAGGAAAGAAAAAGACGGTAATGAAAGCCAAACTTCATGATGTTTATAAAGTAACAAAGTGTTTTACAACTGTATTTCAATCTCTTGAGTCCACAAGCTTGACCAGTCTTCCTCGTTCAGTGTTTTGTTTGTGTTTATAAGGAAAGAGCAGTCTCTTACAAGAATCCAGTTACCAATGTCAACTATTGGTAATTACTGAATAATTTGTCTCAGCTTATTCTTCTTATTATCTAGGATCCACTGAGAGTCAGGCAATATAAAAGATAATAAGGCTGACACATTTACTGCTAGTGAGAAAACTAAATGAAATAGATTATAAGTTTAATAAAGAGTACCTGGGAGCCCAGATGTATACCTCTTGGGAGCAATACGAGGAGATGGTACATTTGCAGGGAATAACTGTTAGTTCTGGATAGAGCATTTTATTTTTATATCTGAATTGTCAGAACCACTTTCAATTCACCTCTAGGAAAAACCTGCAAAAGTTATTAACAATATTCAGTGTTTAACATGGTTTCTTTTGGAACCTAGGCCTATGATAAGATATAGAAAGAGTCAATGTATTTCTATCACAGAGCAAATGAGAGACATTGAGTTCACTTGTTTAGAAGAATATAGGCAAGGAAGAGATGTAGGCACTATGTTCTTGATTTCAAAATTATTTGCTTACATTCACAAAATTTATATAAATTCTTATTTGCTTGCAGTAAATAGTGGTCAGTGTTAGTCAATCAATGGGAAATGAGTTAAACCATGTGTTAGTTTAATATGGATTTCTCCCTTTTAGGGAATCATTTATGTCTAAAAATCATGTTCTAAAATTCACACTAACTTTTTCCAAGTTTAAATTTTTAATCACATTTCAATAACCATCACTAACATAACTTGTGATATGAGCTATCAACTAATATCAACTGTAAACTACACACAATCACGGCTATTGATTGTCTGGTTTATGTCAGAGTCCTGGTGAACAAAATAATTTTTCAGAGTTGCTAATTAAGAAGATTTATTTACAAACTTCCATTTATTTCACTTCTTTATATGTGCTTCCATTGTTAATTACAAAGCAAAAGTTGCTCATTTTGATGTCAGATCTCAATGTTTAAGGTCTTATGTGCAATAGTAACAAGCAAAAAATATTAAGGCTATGACCAGGAGTTGCCTCAAGTTTATGGAAAATTTCAGAAGTATTATATGTGGGAGAAGACAATAAGGAAAAAGAGGAGATGACAGTTCAATCACATGCCAAATAGAAACAATGAATATTGAATATGGGTCATTTTTACCCTTTTATATTTCCCTAACAGGGGAGATTTTCCACAAGATAAAATAAGGAAAGAAGGAATTTTTGATGAAAAGTCAGGACACACACCTTAAAGGTGCTCTTAGAAAAAGCCTCATTTGAACAGGCAGAGAGCAAGTGATTGACATTCCGCATAAGGGCTTTGAAAGTCAGGGCTTTGACATGTCGTTTGTTAGAAACCCTATTATAATAACTGACAGCCATACCTTGCAGAAGCACCATAGAGATGTTGTGCCAATTTCTCTTCCAAAACACATTAAATATTGTGAATTTTAATAGGAAATATTCGGCTGCAGAAGCCAGTACTTCTGCTTCTTGTTGACAAGGGAAAGACCAAGCGTCATGCACAAAATTCTGAAAGGGATAATAAAGGTTACAATGGATGAAAATCAAATCAAAGGGTTACAAGAGCTCCACGGAGCCAGATGATTTGAGAAGTGGACAGACTGAAAGATTTAAAAGCATAGAGGCTCCTTGTATGTATAAAAACTTCCTTCTGAGGAACAAACCTTGAAACCAGCTTTTAGAATTTAACATGAGACTACTAACTAATGCAAAGCGTTTTTTGACACAAGATCAGTGGTAACTAAACAAGGGGCACACTTACATATTTTCCAATTCACTGCTTCAAATTAGGGATTAGCTTATCATTCAAACTCAAGAAGGTTGCAGACAAGAAAATGTATGCCCCACCGCATCCACTGCAGTGGGAAAAATGATCCATGGAGGGCAGCTGAAACTAACTTTGGGAAAGGAGATGGCAGGAGCGTTGACAGCGTTTTACCATCCCTTCCGTTCTCTCACACTCTCTCCTAGCACAGTTCTCATAGCTTTCAATCAGAGGGGTGTGATAGGACAATACGCTAAAGAAGAAAATGCAGTCACATGGACACAAGGAATCCACAGTGAGTTCCACATGTGTGGTGAGTACAACTGTGACACTGACCCGTGAGAGCACATGCTTGTCACCCTTTTCCTGCCCTAACTTCCCTAATAAGGGTACCCAGCAGAGCATTTGGTGCCCCATAGGTAGTCAATATAGATTTATTGGCTATATAATTGAGTGCAGTATTTGGTGAGATATTGCTCTATTTACTTCATTAATATCTCTGCTTTATCCGTTGGAAACAGTCACTGGGCAGTCAGTTGGGTGCAGGAATATGGCAGGATAATGCACCTGTAGCACCTTGGCATCTAGTACCTCTTCTCTACCTGAAAGGCTGCCCTCACTACCTTGTAGCTGATATATGGGAATATAAACATCTGATTTCATATGAATTTTCACGTGCTCATGTCAATGCATAGATGTGGATTCGAGAGGTCAGTCCAGCTTCATTTCCTAAGGCCACAACAGTGCCACAAGAGAGGAATAATTCTTGCCATCCGAGAGCAGCAATTTAAATTGATCCCATGGATATTAGGAGGAGTGAATTTTCTAAGGATGACAGCTAGCCTCTCATCTAATTGCAAAGCCTTTTTAAATGTCTCATTGTGGTTTTCACTTAATGGCCTATCGAAGCCATTATGCTCAGTCTAAAAATCCTGACATGCTGGCCCCTGGAACACAGGCCTAGAAGGCATGAGTCCTATTGATTAACTAATGAATTAATTAATCCAAAGAGCTTGTGTTCTTTAGCAAAGATGCATGTGTTTCAGGCTTAGGGGTGGGGCTGAGGAACAGATTACAAATACTTAACATCTACAATGAATAATGAAATTGAGTTTTTCTCCATAAAAAACTTGACCTCTGAAGACAAGAACATAACCTCTTACCAAAGTGTTAGAGGTGTTTTTGAAAACTTTATTAGTAGTCCTTGTGCTCCTCCCATCTGCATGTACCTTCTTGATTAGGGAATTACCTTACAATACCCCTAATTAATGCTAATTTATGCCCGTTTAGTGACCATAAAAATGTGTCACCAAATTTTAATTGCACAGGGAGGGTAGCTAGATGAAAGTGCTAAAGAATTAGTGTGTCATTTACTAAAGAGACCTTTAGGAACAATAAAGACCATCTGCCTTGTCAATCTTGGTCTCTGGAGACAGTACTACACCTTAAAATCCAATGATAAATAAAATTTTCCACTATAGCAATGTGAATAAATGTTGCCCTTCTTCATTGTTTGTGTCAAACCAGGGTAGGTGGAACTTTTAGAGAGACAGCTTGCTGCAAGTGCTGACTGTTCATTTTAAAATTAAGTTTTACTGGTAGCAAAGCATTTTTTATAGAACAGAGGTGACATCTATTATCCATGTAAGACTCAGGAGTATATTTTTCATAGTTTATTAATTAAATAGTTCATAAGGCAGTTTTTGAAATGTATCAGGTGAATTCTTTATTTATGTATGCCCCAGATTCCCAATATTCATGTACTTAAATGAGAATTTCATGTCAGTAGGTTTTCGCTGACTGCAGCAATGCTATTTCTAAATATAACCTACACTTTATATTTAACACTCACGCCTTCACTTGCAACGGACTTCAACACATAACAAAGCATACCTGCTGTGCCAAGATTTAAGGAGATTTAGCAGGAAACAAAATTCATCTTTGATTTCTTAGAATCTAGTAAAGAATCTGGTACCTGATATAGACTCAATAAATATTTGCTGAATGAAAGAATGAATATTGAGCTCAGTTACTTGCTGGTGTGGCATTTATCTTGAACAATACTAGTTCCTGACAATATGGCAGTGGTTTTGGCTAATTTCCATTACACAAAGAAAGGAACAATCATTGAACAAGTTCCAAAAAGTAACTTAAACTTCTATTAGGTTACCTCAGATTATTATGTAATTAGTAAAATTTTTGGTACTTCTATCATAAAAAGTCTTTTTTCTTGGAAGAATTCCAGATGATTCACAAGCTCTCCGGCAATAGTTAGACAAAAGAAACTGGTAATTTTTTTACCCTATATCCTATATTTTATAACCTATATCCTATGTTTCCCAGGTGAAATTGCTCAGTCCCCTGCCTATGCTTTTCTGACTTCACTCAGTGCTGATGGAGACTGAACTCAGAGCACTGGGTGGAGTCAGAAATGTTTCCCAGGCAGGAACAAGAGCAAAACTGCTGCGCCTCTTCCCTACTGTGGGTGCCACAGGCATTATTGGCAAGTCCTTGGGTGACTACTGTAGGGTCTATTGCTGACAGCAGGACGATCTGTTCAGCAGGCAAGAAAGCATAGCTCTAAGGAGATACTGGACTGCATGGAAGTCAAATGCTGCTCAAAAAAAAAAAAAAAAAAGGTTTTCATGGATGTTCTACCAGATATGGAGTACCAGAAAAAGAAAAGAGGCCTAGGCCAGCAGCAATGTTAACTTTTATGATGTTTAGATCTTCAGAGAGTGATGGAGAGTTCTGTAACATAAAACTACCAAGTTAAAAGGATATACGTAATATGAGCACTATTTGCTTAAAAATAATATATATATATATATATATATATATATATATATGTATAAATGTTCTATCTCATCTCTGTTTCTCTCATCAGATACACATAGCATTTGGCATATAAGGAAATGAAAAACATTTTTTTCTGATAATCTTTACTTTTGAAAACATGTTATTTTAATTTTCATTAGTATATGTTTGCAGTACATAATGATTACAATTATAGTAGTGACTGGTACATGTATATAATGCATTTCAACTTTTTTTATTCCTCTTCCTTCTATCTTCCTTTTATTTTGCCAGCATCAACTTCATTTATTTATAAGACTTTAAAAGCTAATCATCATACACACTAATTAAAACCCAGGCTAATACCAAAAATAACCAGTCTAAAGCACATAAAATCATTGTACTAAGGGGCTGGAGATTTAGCTCAGTGGCTAAAGTTCCTGCTTGGCCAACACAAGGTTGTGAGTTCAATCCCTGGTACAAAAAAAAAAAAATGGGTGTATGTTGTATTGAGTAAAGGGATACTTCTAGATATATTGTTTCCCTGGATTATAGTAAGTTTCGTTTGGTTTGATTTGATTTGGTTTTTTTAAATGATGCAACTGGTGAGAATATATGCTGAATTTCATCACACAGTTGTTTTATATCATTCCCCTTAGAAATGCCAAGTTTTATAATATCAATTTTCTACATGTATTTATATCCATATTATTTCTTACATAAATTTGGAAAATTTCTTTAAAATGTCTAAGTTACACCCTTATTAACCTGTTACTTGGAAAGCCATTCCCACCAACAGCACTCGGAAACTGAAATGTTTATGAAACAAGAAGGGCAAATACTGTTGTTTTCTGTAAGTCTCCAAAAACTAGTGTCTGCTATGTGAACTCTTTGACATCTAGGTATTTATAAAATCTCTCTTTTCCAACCATTAAATTATTTAAACAGACTAACACCATCAGGTGTGTATAGGAATTATATTAGAACTATTTTCTCTTTAAATTAAGGAGAGTCTTTCTTTCTCTAGAGTTGAATTTATATGGCACAATTTCCCACCAGGAATTGTAAAGGCTTTTAGTCCATTGTATTGACTCCCTGTGGTTCTGGGCTGTGTCAACGAAATGACAGAGGCAGAAAATGAAAGGGCTGAAACAAAACATGACCAAGGTAAACTCAAAAATAGAAAAGAAAAAAGAAACAAAAGGAAGCTTCACTTTCCTTCATTTAACCATATTCCCTTGGGTAGAGTCTTAATGCTTTCCAAGGTCTTCAGAAGGAAGGAAGGAAGGTTATCCTGTTGGCATCAGGAATGCTATCCTGGGGATTTTATTACAGGGAAGTGAAAAGGAAGCCCAGATTCTCTATCTGTCCAGCTCAGGGTCACCTCTGTCTGTGATGTTCCTTATGACTAGGCTGAAAAATAAACATATGGCACCTGAAATTATTCTTATTAGTGAAGGACATAAACAGAAATTGGGATTTAAAAAATAAACCTCACACTTAATTAAGTTACTCGAATATTTAAAGGGCAATTCACCGATTGGTCTCTTCCTTGACAATTATTTTGTTTCTGCCTATTAAAAATGTTTATTCGCATTTCACAGGCTTTCATTCTTTCAGGCACAAGGTCAGACGATATATTGTTTTTCATAAAAGTGAAACAGTCATTCTTTATATATGCAGGGTATAATTAAAACACATCAAGATGTGTGGCAGTGAACTTTGAAATACTCAAACGCAGTCTGCCAAGCTACAGCTCTAACCTAGCCTTGGAGAGACTGACAGCACATTTTCACAGTTTCTATCATGCAGAGATTGTGCCAAGATACACGTGAGAATATATGTAACAAACGAATGATAGGCTCTGAGCAGTGGAGCTGCGATATTCAGCTAACTTTCAGTTTCTAGAAGGGGAAACACATTCATGCAAATTGCTTATGCCTGTCAAAGGGTTATTAGGCGCTTGGTAACTAATGATAATGTTGGTTTCCACAGAGTCATTAAGGACATATTGATGATAAAATATCACAAAATGGCCTGAAAAGCACTGGGGATTTCAATTTATTGTTGAAAATCCTCTGAAATTAATGTTTGGGCTTTTTGAAATTATAGGAAACACTATGCAGCTTGTGTTGCTGGGGAGTTTCAGCATGAGTTAAAAGAAACTTTCAAAAAAGAAAAGGAAAGGACCTAGGTAAGTGTGAAATACAGTCAGGATTAAAGGTCAGCATATAACATATGCTTTGCCATAGTTATGTACTTCTTTTGTAGCAGAGATGAATGAGGCAAAATTAGGAAACAGTCAATAAAAGATCTTAATGAATTAGAAGGTCAGCAGCAGCAACAACTGTAAAAGTCAGTTGAAGAGCAGACAGACGGTACTCCAAGCAAAACAATGTAAAATGACGCGGCACAGACAGTAAGAGATAAAATACAAATGACCGGGAGTTCATTTGTTGAGTTGAGACTGTTAGGGAACTTTATATGACAAGTATTTCCGTACTTCTCTGTTACTGATAACTTGTTCATATTTACCCACCTCACCCTAAATGCTGGATCTGATTCATTGTCTCTGTGTTTGTCTCTCGTCTCTCTGTCCCTCTGTCTCTCTCCTGCATGCACACACATCAGAGTCATTTATCATCTTGTACTTCAGACTATAGTTGTTGGGAAATGGAGACCTTGATCTCCAGTAAGCAGACGTGAAGAGGAAGCATTGAGTTTGCCTTTTTAAGATGCCTTAATGCCTCTCCAGAAATTCTCTAAGGGAAAATTTTGAAATGTTAAAAAGTTCATTTTCAATTAACATAATAATTTTGATTCTTGATTATCCACATGGTAGAAACAGCAGATTGTTCAAAATGTTACTTTTTATTAGACTTTAGCAGATGATTTGTGTTCATATTTGAAAGAAGAGAACTTCATGATAAACTTTAGCAGTATGTCACACTAGACTTCAAAGGAATATGACAAGTTTTTACTTTTCTTGTCAAACCTTTTGACTACTTAATGTATATATACAAAATATCACTTCTCTTGTATTACTGTCATATATCAGCTCAAGGAGACTTTTTCTCGTACTAGCAGGTGTATTAGATTTATACATCAAATATGTGTCCTTGTAGGACTAAAGTAAGTAAAACAAAAGGGTGGGCAAGCATACACCTCGATGGTTCAGGAGAACAGATGATACTACTTTGAGTCACATTTCATGGTATTCCTTGGAAGCTTATCAAAGACCAGCAGAAGACTTACAACAACAACAACACGGTCTGTGTTATCAAGACCCAAAAGACTAATAAAGTTAAGAACAGAAGCACAGTGAATATATGGGAAAGAAACCATACACTAATACATCAGTTCCAGCTATAAATCTCCCATGTGCACTGAAAGGTTATTTCACCAGGTAAAGGTTGGAAGTAGAAAATTATAAGCACAAGTAGAATATAGAATGTAGAAAGCATGAGAAATTCTTGGAGAATAGCTGAAAGTCTAGTTAACTGAAGCACTACAATATAGATATGCATGTATGCATACATATTGGGTAAAAAAGATAGAAAATTGGGTTAGAAACTTTTATAGAAGACTTGGTCATTTTGAGGACTCTAATGGTAAAAATAATTTTTTTCATACTTCTCTGATTCTTTTGGGCCTCTTTACTGTATCATTTTTCTAATTCTGCCCAGAGTTATAGTCTTGTGCTAATATTAAGATATTTTCTATGAATATCTATCTATCTATCTATCTATCTATCTATCTATCTATCTATCAATGTATTTACTCTCAAATGTCTTTAAATGTCTGAACCCCTCTCTTCTACTCCAACTACCTAACAGGTGACTTTTCTCAGCTATTCTCCAGGCACCCTCACAGTCCTTTGTTCCTTCTCTAGGATTAGTAAGTAACACTATCACTTTCCCTTTAAGAAAACATTGTAAAATGGGGGAAACCAGTGTGCTACAGGTGTACCCTAGGGCAATTCTTAAGCCCAAAGCTATCTTCTGTATTTTTCAATCTCCTTCTCTTTTCACCGGGAATGAAAATTGAAGAAGGGGACTATTGACCACGCCAGCTAGGTAATCTCTCAGAAAATGGAACTTGAAAAGTACACTGTCAGGAAAATAACATTAGCAGTAGGAAGACATAGGCAGCAGAAGGAGTCCTTGAGACACATTAGCAGTGATGCATTGAAGTTCAGATAAAGCCTTTCCTGTGGCCTAGCACATGTCTCTAAGACTAGCACAATGCTAGGTCTTTTTTAAGTACTGGAAGGATGGGGTTGACCATTTTGTTTCAAAAGAGATTACATGGTTACTATCCTCTTCTGATTTTATAGCATCTAACTCTGATAGAAAGAGGAAGCATAGGATTGGGTACAAGAGATGACATGTAGAGTCTGAATTAATATGAAAATCTAAAGAAAAAATGTAACAGAAAAATTTGGATATAGAGTCATCATTATTTATGTGATACAAATAAAGAAAAAACTCCAGTCTGCTTAGACTTAATATACTGAGTGTTACATCTTCAACAGCGTTACTGAAGTTGAGAGGATGAGTGGGTTTAGATATGCTTGTTTGTAAAAGTTCAGGATAAAGACAAGGTAGGCAGAATTTTCATGAAGGAAAAAACTCCTGCTTAGATATAGTAGTCTGGATGTTATTTAGTATTAAAAATCATGCACAGAGTATGCTAAGGAACACTATTAATATGAAAATAAAATTTTATTTAATGATGTCTAAAAACATACAAATTACCTTTAGGATCATTGTCTGCATGTTCTCAAGCAAAGAATCTGGGATTTTTTTGTGTGTGAAATTAAATTATTATAGGTTCCAGCTGAAGGTTTTATTACCAAGTTAAGTATTAGAGTTTCCTGACTGACTCTATATTACAATACCCTACTATTTAACAATGTTTCCTTATCTAGATTCTATTATCAATAGTTGGCTCTTTAAATCTGCTTTTATCACCAAAATTAACAGTGTTTATTTCATGAAATGAACAGTAGTATTTATTTTATAATTTGTTGAAGTACATACATATTTATGTTTAATTAATTTGCTAGAATTATTTTCCATAATTATGGTTGCAAATGGTTCTATTGAATATTTGCTCCTTTCACACATATCCCAGGGCTTACTTATTTGATTATCATTCTTATTTAAATGTTGCTCATATTAGTGTGTTATCTCTGATATAAAATATGATAATAAATGTTTTATATTTTTTGACTTGTAATAGATTTATAGTTGCATTAGTCTATTAATCCTTTGGTATTAGATGTATTTCTGAAATTTGCCTTCTGCTTTCATATTTGCAAATGTTTCTATTTTAAAAACTATGATATAATTTTGTGTTGGGCCTTAGTTTCTTAATTTATGAAATGAGGATATAGGATTAGGTGATTTTTAAGATCTCCTCATATCTAATGTTGGTTAATTCTTTGACTCTGTTCAAAAAGACATAGTATTAGTTTTTAAATCTAATGCTAAGGTTACATATATATTTTCCTGTTTGTTAGCATCATATTTATAGTTTTAAAATTAAATATTTAGCCAGTTTGAGTAAATGACAATGCTGTGAGCTACAACATATACACAAAATATTTTGTAGCCAATATTGTATTACTTCTTTATAATTTCTAAGATCTTTAAACATACTGAAGGGAATACAGGTTATAAAAGAAAACTAGGTAGAAAAGAACAGAGGCTAGTGCATTGCTTTCACATGTAACTGGTGTCCTTTATAAAAATCTTCTGGTTATACCATAATTCTATCTTCTCTTGAATTTTTATGTATTATTGTTTAAAGGACAAATCATGTAATTTCACTGTCAAATCTTGCTCTGCTCAATGATTTATGTTATAGAAAGAATAGCATGTTTCCTGTGGACACTTGATGTGTTTATTGTTTTTCTTTATGCTTCATTTTTAAGTAGTTAAGTTGAAATGTCAATATGATATAGAAGAATGAAACTCCCAACCTGCTAGATGTCCAAAACACCAAGTTCATGTCATCTAAAGCTGAGAAATAAATTCTAGAACAACACAGATTGAGAATAGGAAGCCATTACTTAGAGAAAGAAACATTTTGTCTGAGAGGGACAGAAGGGGCCCAGAGAGTGGGCTGCCCATTAACTCCACTTCTCAAGGGTGTTTTATTAAGCAAAGCCACAAAGTGAGGTGGGTTTAAGGTGGGACAAAATTACAAACAATCATTAAGATTGCAATATGTTTGCTTAGGTAATATTGATCCAATGACAAATCATAGGATGAATGTCAGGTGAGACAAAACTATAGTCAACCAATAAATGTAAAACAAGTACAGTCTTTAGGGTAATATAGATTAAATGAGGATCAAATGGGAAACAAGTCACATGGCAAGCACACATGGGCAGACAAGGACTCTCCTGAAAGGGGTGGGTGAGGAGGTTTGATCCTCCACCCAAGGTGACTGATGCCTATTTAGAATATCAATCACTGTTGTTCATTCCCAGGGGAAGTATGTGGGTAAGTCCCAACTTCTTTTTCTTTTTTCTTTGTGTGTGTGTGTGTGTGT